>PTEX01000017.1:6953808-7221620 GCA_003342815.1 Eudromia elegans
CTCGGGCTCGCTGCAGCTCAAATCTGGACCTATTTTCACAGCTAGGGTAGATCACGGGTACGTAACACAGGCAGGTGAGGAAGGGGAGGTAACGCTCTCCTCCTCTGTTATCTGCCAGCACTCATGGCTCTGCTTGCGGTGGGTTTTGGGAGGTGATGCAGGGGAGGCTGCGGGAAAACTCTCCTGCTCTAGGGTTGATGGGGATTAACGGGTGCGTTGTGAGGATGGAAAGGGCAGGAGCTGGGGAGGGAGTTGTGTTTTATACATGCTTCCATGCCCCCACCCCGCCTAGCAAGAGCAAGATGGGCCTAGCTGAAGAGACCGGCTTCTCTCCAGCGCCGAGCTGCGGGCAGCCGGAGCGCCCGGGCTCTGCCCTGCGAGCGTGGGGCGAGCGTGGCGGGGCCTGGGGAGGCGAGGGCCAGCCTGGTGCCCTCATGTCCCCAAGCAGTGACAGGCTCCTTGCCAGCCACCCCCCTTGGGAGCATGCGGGACGCTCATGTAGCGTCACTGATGCCGGCACGGGGGCTGCACGGGGCTGGGTTAAAAATAGCAGCATTAGCTAAAGGTTTGGGAAAAAAAACAACCTTAAATATTTGTAGCAGCTGCAGGGGGACGAGGGATGTGGTCATATGCTGGGTATGATGCTGAGCGGCTCTGGGTGGTCCTTGGTCCCGCTCACAACATCCTTCTCTGATGCTGTTTGTCATTCCCTGCCAACTGGACCTCCGTGCCGGGGATGTCCATGGGCTGGGGTCCGTGGAGCCTTCCCAGCTGGATGCTGCCCTGGTTGGAGATGCCCCGCAGCCCCTCTGCTCTGCCCCGGCCTCTCGAGTGGGGGACCAACAGCTCCTGTGTGATGCCACTCGTCCCAACCTGAGTGCAGCAGGGCTGGGGCACCCCCCTTGTCACACATCCTCTCCCCCACCAGCTCCCAGGCGAGAAGCGGCCTCATCCGTGGAGGCCAGAGGAGGCCCCTCGGTGCGAGGAGCGGGTGGGATGACGGCGTGCCYGGAGCGCCCGGCACAGACCTCCTGCCCTGCCCTCGTGGGCTTGGAGGAGGCTCTGCCAAGGGAGGCCGAACAAGTGGGGCCTCTGCAGCAGGTTCCTCCCTCGGGCAGAGCCACGGGGCTGCTCCTGCAGCACCTCTGTGCATGCACGTGCCCTCCGAGCACATGGGTTTGCACGGGCACCACGAGGAGCCCCRCGCTGCTGTCGGTGTTACAGCATGAGCAGAAGGAGGATCTCAAAGCACTTCTGTTAATGAGTCAGACCCTGGTGAGCTCTGGGGTAGGAAGGGGCTCTGCCTCTTTTGTAGAGGGWGGAAAGGAAAAAAGGGCGCAGAGATAAAAGGACTTGGGCAAGGTCACATCAGCTGGGGGGACAAGGTGACCTCAGCACTAGAGCCTCTCTATTGAACCGTACTGACCTCCAAGGGCTGGAGTTGGGGCAACAATGCTTGGAAAGTCGAATTACTGTTTATGCAGTTTCAGCTGTGGACTAATGTTGTTGGTTCTTAAAAGAAACACGTGSCCTCACGTAGATCCGTTCTCTGCGCTGTGTGCTGTGTGGGGAGACGGAGCAGCTTGCCCTTGTGCTGCTGCTTTGGTTTGTTCCCCTGGATAAAAAATTTAACATGGAGCGATTACCTGGGACAAAGGTGACTTTGGGCTTTTCATGCAGCCTTTTCATCCRTCTTAGGATGAGCCCAGTGTCACTGGCAGCAAAGACCTTGGAAGGTGTCGCTTATGTTCCTTTGGAGTTAGCAGGCCAACATGGTCATTGACTGTAACCCCAGGGCCTCTCTTCCTGCTCTGCAGAAGACCTCTGCTCCAGCGCTGGCTGGTGTGCAGGCTCTGGGCYGTGTGCTGGTGTGATTCTGCAGGGGTGTTGCAAACGCAGCACCCGTCACTAGAGCTTATGGTGACAGCAAGTGCAAAACCTGGCATTGCTGCAGCGTGCAACTTGCTCTGCATTGCTGTTAGCAGCACACAGAAGGTGTATTGGAAGACTCTGCCTCTTTCCATCTTTTTCCACTCTGTTTTGACTCCGATTGTTTCTGTCTCTTCAGTAGCACCACTTCTGCAGTTCTGTGTATGCTGGCAGCTGAGTCTGCAGCTGGGGGACGCCGAGGGTGAAAAAGGACAACCAAAACACGTCCCTGCTTTGAGTTTGTACAGCAGTGCTGCTGTTGATCACAAGGTGCCATGTCCCTGAGGACAGGTGAGGTCCAAACTGGGACTCCCAAGTTGTATTATCTCTCACAACATCAAGGACCCTGACTGGGTGTTGGTCACACTCACAGAAAAAGATGGCCCTTATCTGGAACCACTTGTAGTCCTAGAAGAAAGGAGGGAAGAGGAACAGTCTGCCGAAGGAGTTTGTTGGAGGTCACGTAGATCTCAGAATAGGAGAATACAGGTTTTGGCAGCTGGGTCAGGGTCAACGTGAGGCTCTTATACCATCACAGCTGGGCTATTTGCAGTAGGACTGTGATGTGGAGCAGAGCTTGACAGGTGAGCTGGAGAGGGTCCCCGAGGAACAGCCTAGGCAGAGCAATTTGCAGAAGTTTAGAGCATGATTGTATAAAATCTGTGAAAGTCACAGTGCTGGCWTTGGGAGCATCTCTGGAGCAATGCTCTTTTGCAGAGGAAAACCCATTGAATGCACTTGATCTTTGTGAAAGAAAGTAAAATAGGTCAAAGCGGAGTGGTTAGTGTTTTGTAAACCTCCAAGTTGAGCTTCAGATTGAGGCTTGAGGGTGTATTATTTATGAGTATTAAGTGTTCTTTAAAGCCTATGTCATTCTAAAGCGTCTGGGGATGTATAGATATAGCTATGGCAACCATTGCGTCCTAGTACATCCCTCCTGTATTCCTGCTGTGCTGCTACTGTCACATGAAAACCGGATATGGACTGAAAGAGGAGAAGAAAAGCAAACAACCTGGCCAGAACAAATACGRTGCCTGTCTGGAGGTGCACTCAAAATGATTGTTTTAAGGCACATAATAATAGTCCTGACTTCTAAACACTCTGAGCRCTATAAAGGATAGCAGGAGGTGACACTGCCCTTCAGAAAGTTGTAGGAGCTCAAAGTTGAGCCATGAATTGGGTGTATATGTGAACGTCCACAATTATAATTAATGGCAGCAAAGTGAGTGTGTGTTTTGTGGGAGGGAGAATATTAAAGCTTTAGTGTTTAAACCAGCCATTAATAAAGATGATAATGACCTTGACTGTGGATGAAGGGGGTTTTTGGCTGCCTCCCTGAAGCCCATAGGATGCAAAACTCTAGGTAATGAATGAAGTAATATTAATGTAGTCATATTAATGTAAGGGCTATTTTTTTGAGGAAGACTTGTATCTTGGCCACAGGGACTGCTGTGCTTTGTGGATGACAGACTGAAGACTGTGGGGGAGACCACAGACTCTGGTTGTAGGGAAGGAGTTCATCTGTTCCTTTCTGAAAACCAGAATCTGCTCCCAGCCTAAGGCTACTGATGTTCAGGAAAGGTAACTCCTGCAAAGAAAGGATATTTCAGTTGCTCGAAAGAGGTCTCCAAGCATTGCCAAAGCAGAGGAGCTCCTGAYGGTTGTCAGGAGCTGGAGATCTAGTGTTGACTGTATTGCACCAGGTCAATGCTTGGCATGTTCTGTCCTGCCAGCTCCTCTGGGATCCCTGTGAAGGATCTCGGGTGGTTTCTTAGTGGGTGTTTTGGGGATCAGGGAGTACCGACTTGCTTGCATGCCAGGGGCAGGGATGCAGTGGAGGGATCCGTGAACTTCTCTGTGTGGGGAACCTGTGTGGAGCAGGGCTCTTTGGTCATTGCTGCTGCCTCACTAGTGTCCAGTACCTGTGTAAAGACATTTTCCATTCCCAGGGCACCTTTCTTGAGCACTGAATCCACTTCACTTGTTAGCAAAATAAAAAGTTTATTGAAAAGGAAGTCTTTGAAGAGAAGGTCAAGTTTTTGGAAGCTGCTTCCTGGGATGTGTTGTGTAATAACACCAAGCAAGTGCTTAATTTTGGCCATTACATTCACTGTGAAGCACTGGTTTCTCTCCCACTGGGACAGCTGTAGTTATTTCCACCTACCAGTGTCATTTTTGTATCCTGGAAAGCAGAAGGGAGGTAGAGGGTTTTCAGCTCTCAGTCAGTGTTGAGTCAGTTGCCGAAATATTTCATTAATTCACATTTCCATATGGTAGTTCCAGGGTTTTTTTATTTTTATCTGCCCAAACACCCTTTGGACAGAAACGGGCATTATCTTCGCTTCCTCCCRAATCACTTCACAGGAGGAGAGCTGGGTTTGTCTGTCGATTCCTGGCGGCCTGCGGAGGCCGGAGCCGCCCGGATGGTGTTGGGTGTGTGTTTTGACATGCTTTAAGGGCATGATGTTTGCCAGGAGCGTCGCRCTGCCTGCTCAGAGAGTGATACCTCTCCTTCAAGGCAAAGGACAGCTGTAGATGCTCCCTTTTAGCTGAGAAGGCTCTGAACTTCTTAAATGGCAGTTAATGAGGCCAGTCATGGAGTTTCCTACTGGTCTGTAATATTATCCTCTAGGATTGGGTTTCTCCTGATCTGGAAAAGTCAAGGCCACAAATCCGTCTTGTCAGAATGCGTCAAAACAAGAGGCTGCTAACACAGCTAGACTGATCGTGGCATGCGAATGATGTTCAGTGGAACCTTCCATAGGAGCCTTTATTGACTAGACAGAGAGGCTTTTCTAATCAATAAATTATGGCTGGAATTTGGAGGAAAGCTCAGTCTGTGCTTGCAAAACTGGTGCTTGGCAATGCATCCCTATGCTACTTGGAAAATCTCTGCTGTGAGGCACCCATGGATGCAACATAACCCCACTCTTGGAAAAAACTTAGGCATGGTTACTGAATTAAGTGCAGGGGTCTTCCCTTTGGATGGAGTCCAGGTTACGCGCACACTGAAGTCCTCTGCCAGGTTAAGATCCTTCTGGAGGTTTTGCATGTTCCTCTTGTTCTAGCCAAAGCCTGAGATGAGATCCTGAAAGAGATGGTCGATCTGCTTTCCAGTCTTCTGGATGCCTGAGGTTTCCTCTGTATGTTAATTTTTGTCAAGTGGTTGAAATAGAATCCAAAAAGATAGATGGCATCCCTCCACACTTCTMTAGAAGGAAAGGAGGAGAGCCAAGGCTCAGGGAAGCACAAAAGCTGCCTTGGGACAGCCTATTCTGTCCTGCTTGAACCCCCTTTTAGCTCCAGTGCAGGTCTTTTGAGGACACTCTCCAAGTCTGGACAGTGAGTTAGCCTTGGACCGAAAGCTTCTAAGCTGTGATGCTGCTTGTTGCCTGCTCCCATTTGCTGGCATCTAGGCTGTTTTAGTCCATGCCGTTCCCTAGATTCCTCTGTATTCAGTGGCACGTGGTGCCAACCTTTTGTTCTTACATCTCCCAAGCTGGGCTGTGTAGGCTTCATCCCTTGAGTGCCATCAGCAGCTCTGCATCCATCAAAATCAGATATTCTGCTCTTGTTGAACAGTGGCTCAAGGTGGGACACTTTTGTCTGTTCCTCATATTGCTTAGGGGTGGGGGAAATTAAACAAAGATGGAGTGAGATTAAACCTTGAGCCAGAGGATTTACCAATTAAAATAGCTGCTCCTCATCCAGGTTTCATGTGATCCAAGAGCAGGGAGAGACCCTCTCYATCTCCCCTGTGACCCTTCTCTGATTTGTTCAGCGTGATATGGATTGAGATCTGATTCTCAAGAGGGAGGGGGCAGCTGGGTCTGTTACACATCCTGCTGTTTAGATAGGATAAACCTTTCCTCCTTGTAATTGGGTGATTGGACTTGTGAACTTTCTCAGATATTAACGTGGAGACCCTGGAGGGGGTCAGGGTAGGTTATGAAGACATAATAGGAAATATTGTTGTGGCTGGTTTGGGTTATGGGGGATAGAAAATGTATTTTGTAGCATTTCCATAATAGATTTTCCACTGGTGGAGCTGGTGTTGTGCGGTCAAGCAGGGGTCTTATTGCAGCATCAGCTTGATGTGGTCTTTGTTGGGAATGGCTGTTCCTGGGCCCTTTCCATCCCTGAAATCCTGCTCTTCCAGAGTGCTGGACCATGACCTTCCCTCTGCCAGAGGGGGAAACGGGCAGTGCTGACCTGCCACTTTTGCTTGTTTGCAGAGTACRTTTTCCTTCCAAATGGGCACCATGTCATGCTGAACCCTGGAATAGGAAGAGCTGCCTATTYTGAGTGGTATCATCTGAAATCTGAGATATCTTTCTTCTCACTAGCTTATATTATACTAGCTGGGGAGTTTGATACATCCCAGAGAGATCTGGGGGTTAGTATTTTAAGAGCGTGCTTTCATCTGAGCCACATGATGAACATTTGAGGAAGGGTCTCACATTGATACACTTATCTCATTGACTTTGACTACACCCTTAAACTTCTCCATGTGATCAGAAAAGCTTTTCAGTGCTGTACTGATTCGGGATTTGGCACTGAAACACCATTCCAAGGAATAGTGGGGAGTGGGAATTCCCCRCATGGATACCGGAGTCCCTTTTGGAGTATGGGGTCATGTCGCCTCCCTTGCTTGTGTGCTCATCCAGACAAGCAGTTTTGCAGAACTCCTGGACTTGACAAGTTCTGCTAATACAAAATAGGCTYCAGGCATCAGTGTGCAGTGTTCCTTCTAGCCCCTGTTTCATTTTATTAACGGTGAGATGGTAGATATGGAATGGCCACTGATTAAATAAATGAAGCTTCCGATCACGACTCTTGAAACAGAGACCTGAGGGTTGTTCGTGGTGATTTGATGACTCAGACCCTGATGAAATAAGGTGACACTGGCACAGGAAATCTCTCACTGTAGCTTGAGGTCTGGCTCTCCTTCTTACGTAGGAGCCAGGGCAGCCTGCACAGTTGCCCTGTCATCCGTGGATGGGCTGTTCTTGGGGTTGGCTTCCCCAACAAGGGCATTTAGCCTCGCTGAGAAGATCTAGTTTTATAATTTAGAGATGCCCAGATTTATCTTTTTTTCCTGGTTTTAATGAGGGTCACTCTTTAGAAAGACAGCGAGCAGCAGGGAGACAGAGGTGACAGTGGAGCTGAGGAGTTCCAGGTGYGTCTGAGGGACACCACCCTCCACCTCTCCCCCTCTGGTGCAGGTTGCACGTGCTCATGAGAGGGCACTGGATGGGAGGCACTGCATGTGTCTTCAAATCTCTCTYTCAAGTTCCTCTAGATCAACTTGATGCTTCTTCAGTAGATGCATACTGTCAAACCCGGGAGGCTGTGATCTTACTGCTAGGGGCTATGACCAAGAGGAAGGATAGGTACCCTGAAGCATCGGAGAACCCGTGGAGTCCATCCCATTCTAGCACACAGCTCAGGAGCTGGGGGACAGCAGTAAACAGCTGCTTTCCCAAAGCTCTGTCAAGGCAGCCCTACAGCCCAGGGCGTTGGTACAATGAGACGACTGTCTTGTCTGAGCCCTTTGGAGCACACTGGACCCTGCTAGGAAGAACACAGAGACTGAGGGGAAGACCCTGACCCTGAGAAGTGCCTCCTGCAGAACCCTCCAGCTGTGGGAGCTTCGGGGCATCTGAAGGCTGGCATCACAGCGGCCTCAGCCCGTCAGCCTTGGCACCTTGCGTTCTGGGGGGATGAGCTTARGGAAGCGGCAATAACCTCTTCAAATCGGACCCTGGGGTGCCTAGATGGTAGGAGAGGCCATGAGCTGCCCGTACTTGGCCATGCGGTGGGAGCATCATGGGTGGCCCCAGCGCCCCGCTGGCTGCCCCTGGCTCCTGCAGCCTTCTTGCTCGTCCTGATGGCTGCCGAGGGACATGCCCGGGTTCGCTGAGACACCCCGCGTGGGGCAGCCACCTGGGCAGGGCCGGGAGGAGCAGGGCAGGCGAGAGCCGGGCACCCGGAGCAGATCGGGGCGCTCTGCTCGCCCCAGCTGGGCACCCATGGCATTGGCCGGTGTCCAGCAGTGCGGGCAGCCGGTGTGCTGGTCAGGAGCCCACAAGCTGTGAGGGGCAGCCCCGTGGTGGCTCCCCCAGCTTCCACATGGGCTGATGCTGCCCAGGTACCCGGGAAGGAGGATGCAGGTACAAGCACCCCTGTCCTCTGGCTATGCACAGCACCAGACAGCGCAGCGGGCACCGAGCACCACCCGGCAGGGCTGGAGTTGGGAAATCCATCCTTCCTTCCTCCCTTTCCTCCCATGTTAATCAGCTGACCTCTAAGAGCACGTGATCGATTCTCTTTATCTGCTAATATTGGTCATAAAACAATCCAGCTCTGTCCGTAATCCTGTTAGAGCCTTTGACTCCTGCTCCTGTGACTCCCRGCAGCTCTAATTACAGATACTCATGCTCGTGATTAATGGCTTGATTCATCCTCGGTGGCACCGGTTCTAAATGCGAGGCCTGCTTCCCCCTGCAATGATTTGTGCAAAGGGGAAACAAGCCCTGTTTAAAAACCAACAGCACAGAAATGTGGTGCTGGCGTTTTGCCTTCCTCTGGCCCTTCTGCATCCCGTCCATCCTCTCACTCCTCTCCGCCTTTCATCTCTGTAGTTACTGAGAGAATGACCCTAATTGCTGCACAGTCTAATTTCGCTGCACTGTAATCCATAAATCACTCCGATGTGTGCAGCATTTTCATGTTCCTTAACAAAAGAAGTGGGCTTTTCTCCTCTCTGTTTTACAAGTGACTAATTCCATCAAGGCACCTTTGAAGCGATGACTTCATCAATTGCTCATACTGCAGACGCGCTGCTGCTTATATATGCCCGATCAGAATCCCTCATTTATTAGGATTAATTTATTCCACAATCATTTTKCTTCTGCTGCAAGGACGGGGAAGTTGAGTGATGTTACTTGCTCAGCTACGTAAGCACGATTTCGTGCCTCATTACTGAGCCTGGGATATTTTTGCTACGTGCTGAAACTTCTCCAGATGAAAATGAGTAATGTTGCATCTCGGGCAGAAGTGCTCCGGGGACACTGGAGAAGTCCCGTTATTGCAGGGTGCATACAAATTGCCTTTAGATCCTCTTCCCCCGTCCACCCTCCAGGTTTCTGCTCCCCTTTTTTATGGGGCAGGTCGACATGAGCAAGTACCGGGGCTTCGACCAAAGCGGGCCGGAGTGGGTGGGAACACGCGTTTCTTCCAGGCACTGGGTCCCTGGGAGCAGGGATTCCTACCCTAGGATAGCAAATCCTTTGGAGGCTGCTGGCAAATGCCCTTGGTGCGTGACTTTCTGCAAGGGGTGTTAGAGCAAAAATCGGGATGTGGTAATAAGAGGATATAGGGGACACAGGCCGAGCATCTCCGAGCAGGAGGCATTGCGAGTGGGGGCAGAGAGCAGTAAACACGGGCTAATTCACACATTTGCCTAAAAGCTGTGGTCAAAGTGTTTTGTAAGAGCAGTGGCTGATAACCACTGCCAGAAGGCCTTGACTCAGCTGCTAACCTCCTACCCCCTGGAAGACTCCCCTTTGGGGAAGGATAGAGCTTGTTTGCATCCAGGCAGGAATTTTGCCTCTGCTGCTTCCTCTCTGGCCTCCGTCTGTCCTTAATTCACTGCTGGCCCCATTAAAAGCCTTGGGGAGGTTTTGCAGCCTTTCTGATGGCCCGAACGGGGTCATTTCTGAACTGCAACTGTTTTCTGAGGCTGTGGTTTGGGGAAGCTGTGGCAAAGCTGGGGAGTCTCAACTGGATGGCGTGCGGTGCTGGGACAAGGCGCTTCGGAGGAAGGCACGAAGGGGCTGCGGTCCCCAGGGCGGGTGGTTTCCTTTTGTCTTACCCAGGGGTTAAGCAAGTAGCACGAGCTGGAAAAGTCCTCAGCGGCAGGGAACTTGGGTTCAGCAATTGTAAAAAAGGTGCCGGCTGCTTTGGGGAGGCTGGAGAGAGGGCAGCTCYGGGCCTAGGAGAGGTACCAAAGTCCAGAACTACACAGAGGCCTCTTGTTTTTGTCAACAAGAAGCTGGCAAGAAATTGGCTGTTTGGAAGGCCYGTCTGCTGTCCTGGACATCCAGCCCTGGTTAACAGGGCCAGCTACTAATGAGTGCCAGAGCAGAGCCCCGATATCCTTGGCGAGGGCTGGACGAAGAGGGGCTGTTGCTGGCGAAGCTGGTCCGCACGCCGGGGAGGGCTGGTCAATGTGGGGCTTTGCCTACAGAGGGGGCTCCTGCACTGCCCGAGGCCGCCSGGGATGGAAAGGCGGGAGAAGGGATGCAGAGGCTGCCAGCTGACCTTTCTCAAACAGTTCATGGGTTTCCAGAGCAGCCGAGGTGTCAGCGGTGTAGAGCAGTCACAGCTTCCCAGTCGCTGGAGGAGGAAGGCAGGGGGCACTCGAAAGGGGAGGAAAAAGGCTCAGTCCTGGGAGGGTGGAAACCTTGCAACCTATTAACCGTTTCTCAGCGGAGGCGGGAAGCAAGCAGGGGTGCTTCTCTCTTGCTCTCGCCCGTCCTTTTCCCCATTCTCCCTTCTCCCCTTGCAGTGTTTCCCTCTGGATCCAAAAAACAGTACTTGGGTGCTGCTGTATATGGGATATAGGTAAAATCTGCCCTGCCGCAGGCAACTGGGCAGCCCGAAGCAGGGGCTGTGTGGGGAGATGAGATGAGTGCAGTCCCCATGGGCACCCACACGGTCCCCATGCCGTGTGGCMCCTGGTGGGACGGGGTTACGGCTTTCTGAACAGCCCCTTGCTTTGATGAAGTCTCGGCCATCAGACTTAATTAACAGGCATGCACAAAGGAAAACTCTCCATTTTTTAGCAGCGTGGTGCCCTGTATCTTTGAGGCACCTTTGCTTGCTGAAAGTGTGTTTGTTTCGAGCAAAGAAAAAGGCTCTTGGGTTGCTCCAGGACTGCCTGAAACTGCTCCGCAGGCTGGTAAAGCTGGGGAGTAAATCAACAGGCAGAATCTGCRAAAGGAAATGTTTCCTTAAATGCCTCCTTTCCTTAAATGCTTCCATGCTGGCCAATTAGTTTTGAGTGCAGCTTACCTATGGGTGCGCCCTGTCCGGAGGGTAGGGGCTCAGGGACCTATTCCTGGCTCCACTTGTGATTTCCAGCGTGACTTAGAGCGGGTCGTTTCAGTTGTTTGTGCCTTGGTCCCTGCTCTGTGCAAGGGGAGGAGAGCTCCCTTCCTGCGCACTGATAAGGCTTAAGCACCAGAATTTTATTGCTCAGCTGAAGTTCCTTCACAGGGGGCATATTAGGCATAAAGAAGGTTAATGATAATGGTGGGAAGAGAATAAAAAAAAAGAAATTGCGGTTTTCTTTTTATGTTGTTCTTTAAGTGATGTTTAATAGCCAGTTTTCAATTGGGGAATAAAACCGAGTCCCTTGTGACCACCAATTTATCTTACAAACTCTGTTCTGCAGCTCTCAGCCCCGGCGGAGGAGGAGAGGAGCATATCCCTCCTCTCYGCTCTTAGAAATAATCAGCAAAGCTTGTGTTGATCTCCAGCAATATCTAGAGAGATTTTAGTTTTTCCCCCAATTAGGGAGCTTGTGTTGATTAATGAATAATCAAAGAAGTGCATTTCAAGAATCCTCCAGCCTATTTTGTGGGTCTACTGGTGCTGTAGAGGCTAATGGTCCCAGTTGGGGATGAAGGTCCCCATGGCCCTTTACTGCCCACAGCACCCCGTCCTGCTGCCTCAACAGCACCTTGGCCACCCATTTCTCACCCTTGCCACAGCCACTAGAGGCCTTAACTGTCAACCACAGCCAAACTGAATGTTTGTTTTTTTTGCAAACACAAACTACGTCAAAAATGTGATATTTACCACCAAACTATAGCAGAAGTTAAGGTCAAATTCACGGAATAATCCAGACTGGGGAAAAAGAAACAGTGTGGATGAGTTGGATCTATGCCAGGGATTGGTGCCCTTGCCTGCAGCGTTGGTTGGTCCCGTTCCAGCTGGTGATGAGCAAGGCTTTCCCATCACTTGCAATGACTGAGCTGGCACATGTGGCTCCCCCAGTGCACAGTGTGTGCTTTTCCTACTGATTAGCACTTCCTAAAGTCACTTAATGGGACAATGTTCCTTAGGAGAGGTTAATATCACTTATTGGACCAACTGATGCAGATGCACCTGGAAAGCAGAGTGCAGGGAGCAAAAATGGGAGGTTTTGGCACATGCTCCCTTCTGCTTTGCAGTGGCCACCATTRACTCTACCATGAGCAGGAGCTGAACGTTTGCAGGAGCTGCAGGGCAGTTTCCTCCTGCAGCTGTTGCTGTTTCTGAGACCTTTCTTCTATTCACATCCTCGTGTCGCTCGCAGGGAGGTCCCCCCTGCCTGGTTTGACACATTCAGCAGCTTTCCCTGGTCCCCTTGCATGATGCCAAAAGCTTCAGGGCTGAGTCTGCAAGTCATGGGTGACGGTGCAAAGCACRCTCGGGGGCACTGCTCTTGGTGGAATGCTTCATCCGTCGAGCAAACGAGAACCTTTTGCTGTGTCTTTCTAGCAGCCTGTTTCTCAGCTCCAGTTTTGGCACTGAATGCCAACTCTGTAGATAGCTGCAGTACAGGCTGGGGTGCTTGTTTCTGCTTGCTGGGCAAAATGCATTCAGCTGAGAGCAGCCAAAGCTTTGATTTAGGTCTGAAGGGATGCATTGGTGGTCTTTACCAGCAAATGATCTTCAGCGGATCTGAACTTGTCCCTGACAAGCAGGTTCAGGCTCTGTGCTTGCACCAGGAGACAGACCAGCACCCAAATTGCCACCAAGTGGCTCAGCTGGTTGGTGATTCATGACCCTCTTCGCCAAATGGATCACGATGTGTGAGTAGAATGGGAARATCCTTCAAGGAAAAGAAAAGAAGAAACAAAGTGGTTGGTCTCTATCGTACTTCATTCCATGTGTCATTGGCGTATTGTGGTGCCTGTTTCCTTGGACATGGAAGATCTCACACACAGAGTTTAGGCGCTGTATTGTCCTAGTTTGATAAAGGAGTTCTGAATAAATCTGGGAAGACAAGGGCTGATTTTCTTGCTTTTGATTTTGCTCCATGTCTGTGCAGAGCTGATCTTGGAGTATGGCAGCAATAATATTTGGAGCAGGAGTTGCCTGTTAGTATGTATGTGTACAAAATCTATCACAGCAAGGCCCTGTTCTCTCCTGGGGSCTCTAGGTGCTACTGTGAGATGAAACAATCAAATACCACTGCAGAGCAAAATGTCRGGTCGCATCAGCACAACTCATCCTTGTAAAGAAGAGCAGCGCTGCCTCTCTCTCTGTTCAAGAGCCGGGTTCAAGTTGTTGCCAGACAAACTGTTCGACCGATCAGTTTGGATAACGAATGGTGGGGAAGGACTGCAAGGTGCAGGAGGGGAGATGTCTCAAGGGGTAGTCTTCTTCCCTCCTGCACCCACAAAAATTCCCTCCCAGAAGTTCCTCAGTGCCTGTTCATAACAAGACTAAAGCCACCCTTCCCCTTTTTGACCTTTAATGATGTCTTAGGATTTCTTTTATTTATGGAACTTCTCTTGGCCTTCTCGCACTATTTGTCTCTCCAAAAAAAGAATTCTGCTCTTTCGATTTCTGATTCCAAATTGGAATGGGGGGTGTTACCAATTTTGATCAGTAAATAGCTCGTCTGACTTCATAACACTTAGCATTTATATAGTGCTTTCCATTTTCAGAGCCCTTTGCAAACTCCAAGTAATCCTCCCAGTACCCAATCCTCCCAGTTAGGTAAGTATAACTAATCCCAAACAAATAGCCTCAGTGTGGAACTAATGTAGAGAATGCATAAGAGTAATTCAGGGTTTATGAAGGAAAACTAGTGGATAATCTTGCAACAAAATTAGAAAAAAAAAGGGCAGAAAGAAGAAAAACAAAAGTCCAGGCTATTGAATATGAAGCTTAGCCATGTACTGAAGGAAGATTTTAAGCTGCATTTCAAGCAGTTTGGTCAGGATGCAAATATTGCAACCTCTTAGTTGAGACCTTGCTGTTTTGAGCTTTAAAAYGCCTCGTGCCTTCGTTAGTATGTAAAATAATTAAAAGCGCTGTCAAATTTGCCCTCTTTCTGCATGCTGGACTTAGTTTTCTGGTGTCTTCCTTCTCTCTCATCTCAGATTATTGACCTCTTGATTTGCACAGCTCATTAACAGCTTAGTCAAAATGCCTCTGTCTTGTGGATCACCTTTCTCGAGTCTGGTTGAGCACTTCCACTTGGCCACCAAGGCAACATGTTAATCTGTTCATTTGGGATAGATATTGAGCAAAGYAAAGTGGGACAAAGGTGAGTGCAAAGACCACCCTTGTCCCCGCTGCCCTAGGCTGGATTTGYGGGTCACCGGTTGGGGTGACCAGGCATGACCGAGGGCTTTGGATGGGCCCCAGCAAGACTCGGGGCAGTGCAAGGCAGGATACAAATGGATCATGAGGGTTCTGATGCAGCAGATTTCTCTTCCTCTCCATCCTCTGCCCCACATTCCAAATATGAGAGTGACTGAACCATGCTTGGAGAGCACTAAGTGTGGCCCTTTGCCATAGGGATCRGGCTGAGGAGACGAGGGAGCAGAGYGGGCGCCCAGGCCTCCTCCRTGCCCCTCATCCTCCYCTCCRCCCACCRTGCCCCTTTTGCAGCGAACTGCTCGAGAAGAAAGAATAATAAAGGTTTGGCAGGTCTATTCACACTGTGTAAAATTGAATTAGCAGTGGTATGTGAGGAACATGGCTCGATTTCCATGGGGATGAGGAGATCTTTATCACCTCCCCCAGGATTATCCCGTGCCGCACAAAGCCCTTTTCGGAAGCGGCGGGCAGACGTCCCGCCGGTGCCGCTGCGGGGTGAAGTCAAGGTGACGTCCCCGTTGGGCCCACGGACGCTGCACGGGCTCGGGGCTTGGCCAGAGCAGGGTGGTGAGAGGAGAGGGCGATGTGGGCAAGCGGGAACGTGCGCGTTCGGGGCGCGTTTGGCGACGGAGCCGTGTGGGAGCAGGGGAGACCTCCCCCTCGCCTGCTTTCTGTGCTGTCCCCTTTGACAGGGTCCGATGGCTTTTGACAGCCTTTGGCAAACGCTCAGGCTTTTGTGAGCTGCACTCAGGGCAGCTGTTTCCAGAGCATTGGAGGGGAACATCCTAATCCCCAAAATACCATTGACTTTGCCACCTAGTGCCCATGGGCAGCCCCTACCACTGTACCTGATGTTGTGAGAGTCTATCCAGGCTGGTCCATGGAAGGGTTGCCTCCCTTGCAAAGGGGCTGTCCCTCCTTTCCCAAGGGAAGGACCCTGTTGTTTGCACCTCCACCAAATCCCAGGGAAGAGCTAATGTTTCTGCCTGATAGTGGGTGGCCGAGACAGTGAGACGATGCTCGGGGTGCTCAGGACACGGGAATAACAGGAATGAATCTGAGCTTTAACTCCAACACGTGGCCGGGCCCAGGCTGTGCGCCATGCTCTGGGTGTGCCACTGTAGACAGCGAGCTGCTGGGGCTGCAGGTGTTGCGGGGTGGTTTGTTTATAGGAACTGCTTGAGAACAGGGCTGTAACAGCGGTGCAAAACGGACCTCAGGAAGGGGTAGGCGGCCAGGACAAGGGGAGAGGCTGGCGCTGGAGAAAGAGGAGCCTTGCGCTGCAGGAAGGGCAACGGGATGTGGGAAGTGCCCCGAGGAGCCGGAGCCTCTGCAGGGCTGCCCGTGGAGCAGGGAGGCTGGGAGAGCAGCCCGGCCCTTCCTCTGCCTCCTCGCTCGGCCCGTTCCGTCATTCTTCGCATCTTTCTCCCGCCTCAGAATAATCTGTCAATGCCGTCGCTGCTGCGAGTGTTTCCTGCAGCGAGGCAGCAGCCCAGTTCTCATGAGCAGCCTTGCCAGATATGCTAGCTAAGACCTGCCCACTCGAGGCTGGGAAAACCAGGCCCAAAATACCATGCGATGAACAGATGTTCCCTTTGGGTTCTTGCCCATCCCAAACATCACAGGCCAGGCTCTATCAGCACTGACCCATGCACTGCATGCTGACAAGTCTGGAGGACTTTTTTCCTCTTTTTGTTTTCTATTTTTATTGAGTATTTCTTTTTAATTAAAAAAACATATATATTTCCATTGGGAGTGCTGCTTCACTGGCCATGTTCATGCAGGTTAAGCTCATCCGCCAGAGACTTGGGCATGGTTTGTAGAGCAGGGACCACTCTTGACCAAACTGGGCCCTTCAGGTCTCACACACTTCTGTGCTTGCCCAAAACGACGGAGCTGAGTCCTGTCTAAGTGCTCCCGTACCAAATGTCTTGTCCTTTGAGGAGCTGCTCCCTGTCTAGCCATTTTGGCTGCTGGTAACCCAGTGTTGCTTCTCCACAATATCTGCACGTGCACAACTTTGCAGATCACGGATGGATGGTACCATCCATCAAGATACTCCATCTTTCTGCTCCTTTTCAGCAAAACGGGGGTTCCTCAAGCACGATGGTGGTGCCTGTTTTGGAATGGGTGGCCTGGAGAAGTGGAGCAGTGTTTCCCTCCAGCCTAGCAATGGTGAGGCTGGGGCTTGGAGAGGTGAAGTGACTCTGCCTAGCGTTGCAGAGCGAGTCCTAGCAGAGCCAGAAATCAAACTCCCTGCTCTCTTTAGCTGCTGCTAGTTGCTCCCTGCTTCTTGTCCAGAATCGTGACCTCTGTCTCCTAACTCCTTCCAGYGCCCCTTTTTCACAACAACAAATCGGCTTGGGTCATGAAGTCGGTATCAGTTTGCAGACCAGCAAAGGGTTAAAAATAACCTGGTCAGGAGCACAGGGCAGCTCCGGGAGCAGCACAAGGGGGTGCTCAGCCCCGGGCCCAGCCCCTGCGCTGCGGCTGGGGCTCTGCGCTGCATGCGGAGGGGCCCCGGCGTCCGGGATGCCACCCCGAGCCCCCGGCATTGCCTGCTGCCCAACGCGGCCGAGTCTCAGCCCTGTGCACGATCTGAGCGTGTCCTGGAACCAGCCTATTTATTGTTCTGAAAAGGTTAAACTGATCAGGGGAGAGGGAAAAAGAAGAAGGAAAAAAAAGGAATAGATTTTTTTTTCTTCTCTTTTCTAATGAGAGTCTAGGGACCTTTTCCCTGCTGACGTCAGAGTCGTATCCAATAGCCTTTGCAGTGAGGCCTGATTTGCAAAGGACACCCTGGGGTAAAGCAAAAATCTTGGTGAAACCTTTTAAAAGAAAAAGCACCCTTTGAGATGATCTTCCCCTGCTTTTATGTCCTGATTTCACCTTCTAATTGCTAACTTTTTTTTTTTTTTTTCTCTTTTCTCCCAAAAATTCCCGGGCAGAGGGGGAGGGCGCGTGCAGCCCCCGCGCACGCAGGCGCTCCCCGTCTCTCCCGGCGCTTGGCTCTCTCCCCCAGCTGCCATGCGAGGATAAGCCAAGCCTGAGCAGCTGGGCTGCTCCGTCCTGCCTTGGCCGGGAAGCCGAGGGGGCCCCGTCTGGGGCGCTCGGAGCTCGCGCAGCCCCAGCCCTGCCACTCCGAGCGCGCCGCTCGCTCGCGCCGGGGACGGACCACGGCCGGGCGCGCATGCGGCTCCGTCGGGGCCAGCGCGGGTCGGGGGTTGCAGTTTTGCAGACCCGGAGCAGACGAGTGCCCCTCGGAGAGCAGGGAAGAGGAGGGAATGAGGCGCAGCAGCCCCCGGCRCCCGGCTCCGTCCWTRCTCRCTGCCTCTGCCCTGCAAAKGGGGCCCGTTCTGCTCSGCAGGACCAGCGAGCCTGAAGGCGTAGGTGGCAAGGGGAGGATTGCAGCTCGCTGAACGGCACGTTGAGGAACGCTGCCCAAAATGTCCCTGCTAGAGACCCGCAGCCTCTGTTTCCTGCGCAGGCAGCACTGGCTGCTCGTGTGTGCCCGTTTCTCTCCTCGCTTGGGCTCCCGTGGGGCCTCGAGGGGCTCGGTGCCCTCCATAGGCGGCCCCTGTGTGGTGGCTGCCGTGGGCTGCCGCAGCCGCCGTGGGCCCCTTGCCCTTTGCTCCCGCTGCCCACGTCAGGGCGGCCGCTGCCAGGACCCTGGGATTTGACTCACCGCTCCTAATTGCAGCCCTGATGCAAACGGGGGCCTCTGATCCCTGCCTGCCCGGGCTGCTCCGAAGGGAGCGCTCTGGAGGCGCAAGGCTCCTCACCCCGAGCAGGGCTGGGGGGAACCTTTTGGGTGGAGGATCTGTTGTAGTAGGAAGGATCACTTTAAATTTACCATCGAACGTTTGGCTTCCTCCTCCCATCCTCTCGTACCACTCAGCGATGAAGGATGTTGCAAACCCTGTGGCAGAAGATCTGCCCTCCAGAACTGCCCTRCTGGCTCCGTGTGTGCAGGGGAGGACTGCTCAGCCCTGGGAGAAAGCTCAGCAGGAGAAACAACCTTGGTTTGCTCCGTCCATTGCTCCTTGCCAGCATTAGTCCTTCCCCATGGCAAAGCAAGCTGCACATTTGTGTCCGAGGAAGGAGAGGTGGTTTTATTTCTTCYGTATTATAGGATAGGATGGGGCAAGTGCCGGGTGTCTTCAGTTACACCTGA
The DNA here is from genome assembly GCA_003342815.1 of Eudromia elegans. Lineage (NCBI taxonomy): Eukaryota > Metazoa > Chordata > Aves > Tinamiformes > Tinamidae > Eudromia > Eudromia elegans. The sequence continues at coordinate 6,972,299 of PTEX01000017.1, forward strand.
AGCACTCAGGCCTCCTAGCTGTGTTTTGGTGTGTGCCTGTTTTACCTGCAGTTTGTTTGAGCACTTCTAGAGGAAGACGAGTGTCTCCTCCTCTTTTACAGCCAGGCTTAGTGAGGTTTGCAGGGCTCGGGGCTGGTTTCTTTACCCTCCAGGCAGTGGTATTTGCTGACGTTTCCATGTTGGTCGGGCACAGCTGGGTGCCCATCCTTTTCCCTCGCTGAGCAGCAGTGGGTCGGGTGGGCTGAGGTGTGTTGGCCGGAGCCAAGGATGGTGCTGATGCAGTGGAGGCAGAGGATGCTGAAACCTTGGATTAAGGCACAGGAGCAGCAGCATCCCGGGTAAAAATAGCAGGACGGTTGTTTTCCKTAAAGGATGGGGAGTAGCTGCCTTTTAGACAAGTCCAACCAAAAACCTGAATTGCAACATGAGGCCAAATAGAAGCTTAATTCTGGGTCTAAAATTTAGAAGCATTTTCTTCTTCACAGGTTGCATTTGTGTGGATTGAAGCAGAGACAAACATTGGGAGATCACCTTCCGGTCTGGCTCCTGGTTTAAACTTTATAGATTGAGCTTCTCTCCTCCCCCTTCTGCTCTGGGAGCATTTCTGCACCCAGCAGAAGATCAGATCTGGGTTCAGCAGCCACGCTTCTCTAGGTCTCTCCCTCGCTTTTGCTGTCCTGCATTCAAGTCAAACCAGTCGATTCTGTTTGCTTAGGCCAGCCTAATTTCCCCTCCTTGGGCGGTGTGGAGCACTCCAAGGGCTGCGGGTTTGCACGGCCTGGGTCTCGTCACGGAGGCCGGTGCGCGGGGCCGGTGCACGTCCCTCTGCACGTCACACGTCTCGGTGCCCGCGGGCCGCCAACACAAGTCACTTGTTCCCTGCTGAGCGACAGAAAGGAGGAATCTTCTCGGGGAAGGGGATTTYCCTTAAAAAGCAGTAACTGTGCCGTGGTGCTTGAGGGTCTCTGTGTCTCTAGTATTACCCAGGACTTCGTGCCGCAACCTGATAAAGCACCTACTAGCGCAGGGTGAAAGGAAGCACCACGGCAGGTGCTATTTGATGTCTCAGAACACCTGGAGATGTCCCAGGTGGATGTTACAACTTCTCTCATTGTGCTTGGAAGCCCTTGGAAGGAAAAGATTGATGGGGGACGGAGGGTTTTATCCTGGGATCCCTGTTTGCACGGATCTGACTTTCCAAGCAGTGGAGTGCAGTGGAGGTGACAGGGTCAGGTGTCCCCCTTTGGGACATCCCCGCGATGACGCCCTGGGCACCCATCTCCACCAGCCGCCCACGGCCACGTCCCCCCCGCGCCGGCCTCCTCTGGCTGAGGGACAGCGCAGGCAGCCCCTGCGGGCGACGGCGGCGGCCGCCTCCAAGGAAAACATCCAGCGGCCGCCGGGATGGAGCAAGCGGCGGCCGTGCGGAGCGGGGCCAGGGACGCAGGCGAGGAGGGCGCTGCGCGGGGCCGCTGCCACTGCCGGCCCTCCGCAAACTGGCCCAGGATGCTTGGGAGCAGCTGCCCTATGGCCGCCCGTCCTGCTTCCTTCCTTCCCTTCTCCTCTTCCTCCTTGTTTTCCCYCCCTCCACGCACCCGCTCCTGCCRCCTCTCGCTTTCGAATTACCTTAARCAAACACGGCGGCGTGGYGGCCGCCGCGCTGCCAAGCGCCGGCTTAGAGGCACCGCACACACACGGCTCCATTAAGCCCAGCGGAGCCTTACGGGAATCGCTCCTGGCCGGGGCTCCTGAATACAAATACAGCGCGTTGGTTTGCTTTGGCCACGCCGGGGGGTCACCCGGGGACGTGGCTTGGCCGTGGCGAGGCCTGCGGCGTCGCATGGTACCGTGGCACCCTCGTGCACCTCGGTATGGGCACCATGGCCCGCAGTGATGCAGCCCGAGCTGCCCGGCCTCGAACCAGGGTTGTGTCCCCCAAATCCCGCCTTGTCCCCGGGTGTTTTCTCACCCCTTGGTGCATGCACCGAGCGGGCAGCGTGGGAGCCCCTCTCCCTGGCATCGTGTCCTACCTGGGGCACCTCGCTGCCTGCCTTGGGACGGGCCCATTCCCACCTTGCACGAGGCGCTTCCACCAAAAATCCAGGCCAGCGGCTCCTTCCTCCCCCTTATTTTGCAAGCTTGAGCCGTTCAAATGGCCGGTGCRTCGGGTGAGCGACTGTGTGTGCCTAAAACATCCAGCATGTGTTGGTTATTATTTGGATATGTTATTATAAGTCAAATAAACAGTAATAATTTATGTTGGATCTGGGCTTGACCTTTGTACACCAGGGAAACCAACCTGAAAAGAGAGAAAACACTGACAGCATCTAGTGTGTTTACTGACATTTTGGCTTTTTACTGGCATGTTTTCAAACACCAGAAGTCAGTAAGTCCGCGCCGTAAGTACACAGAGATATATTGTATAAACACGATGTGTAAGAGCGGGGTTTTATTTCTATATCTGCGTGCGCACACATGCGTCCCCCCGCTCCGTCAGGGCTGCAGAATCAATAGCAAAGTGATTTTTCTATTTGCACGCTTTGTGCTTATGACCGAAGCGTCACTTCGTTTCCTTTCATAACCCRCTATTTCGTCTGCAAAACAAAAAGGCCATAAATCTAGGTTATATATAAAAGCGTGTCATTTTATCTGAAGCTTATGCTAGAGGAAGGTAAGAAAAATGTCTCAAAGCTAATTTGCCCTTTTTATTGCTAGATTTGGCGGAAGAAAACAAATATGGATTATTACCGAGATTATTTTTTTTCCCCTTCTTTTATGTGCTTCATGTCACTTGTTTTGCTGCTGCTTGCAGACCCCATGCAGGACGCCCTGCACACGCAGCCTCTCTCCTTGCTTTCGTGCTCGTGCCTGACCCAGCACAGCGTGGATGGCTCTTTGGCTGTTCCGTCAGCACCTTATAAATAGCTTTTCCTTCAAATACTTGGCCTACTGCGTGGTGCAATGAGGGGAACTCAGAAAACCTTGGATTCTGGCTGCGGATTTAGCGCCTGTTGTTTGAGTTTAAGCAAGTCGCTTGGCCCCTCGGATCCTGATCCCCCCTTCCCTTGGCTCCGTTGGACTTTGGAGTTGCCCAGGGTAGGGACTGTGGGTGTAAGTGCCCATCACGAGCAGGTGAGGTGAGACCTAGGGAGGAAATGGGGGTTTGATTTAAAGGGAAAAGCTGAATATATATGTGTGTGTATAGGTACACAGATATGCACGCATTTGTGTGTGTGTGTATACRTATAAACATACACACTGACGTTGTATATAATACGTATGTGTGTACTTAACTGTGGCTAAAGGAAACTGTTCCGTGTCTTTCACTCCTRTAATTATTTGTGAACTATTCTGTTAAATAAAATTTCTCCTTTACGGCCCGCTGTCTTCTCCCCCTTTACCAGTAAAACTCCCCCAGGGCTTATCTGGAGGTTTTGTTGTGAGAAAGTGATAAGATTTTCCCCACCCCCATTACTGACCTTTCAAAACTTGAAATAATACTTAGTAGTCAGTGGTTTTTGCGTCATTTTGAAGGAAAAATTAATTCTTCTATTCCAACAACGTTGTAATGAAGAGGTTTCAATCCTTTCAAAGTGTTYGCCTGGCTTCCCTCCCCTCCAACCTGAAATTTCACTGAAACGTGCACCTTTTTTGAAGCCTGTTATTTTCAACAAGTAGGGGTTTTATTCCTTCTTCCCTCTTGCTAGAAAACTGAGGTTGACGCAGTGTTTCTAACCAGCACTATTCTTAATTGTGGTCTGCTCTTTGGGAGCTCCTGCGGTTCGGTCGGCATGGTCCAAGCTTTGCAGCACATGCATAGGGGGGGATGCTTGTTTGAAGCCTCTTACGTTTCCCAAAAACCAAGGGAGAAGGGCWAGCAGGAGGGCTGGGGTGCAACATCATTTCTGGATGGGTCTCCTACGGCACTTCCCTTTGTAAAAGTGCTATTAATCTGACCCATTTGCAGCAGCCGGCGTGGAGGCCTTTGGTTCATCTTTGCCCTTGTGTCGTCACTCCAGACGGAGTGTGGGGCTGTGTCCAAGTCCGCGCTGCCTCTGCTCTCGTTTTGCCCAAGGGCTTTTGTGTCTATGTGTTTGTCCTTGTTTGTATTTATTAATTTCTGCGTCGCCCTTGCGAGGTGCAAGGCACCCCGGCTGCTCCACGGGCACCTTCCTGCAGCCTCCTCGCTCCCTGTGGCCCCCATGTGCGTTGGGAGGCCACTGGAATGGCTGGGAGGGATTTACCGGGTCCAAACTCACTTGACAGAAAAACAAAATTCCAGCGTAATTTTAACCAGCTGTGGCAGGAAAGCGAAAGGGAGAGAGGGAAGGAAAAGGAAAACTCGGTGTATGTGTGCAGGGAGCGGGAGGGAGGGGATGCGGGTGAGGAGCGTGGGCACCCGAGCACCCAACGCTGCAAAAAGGGAGCGTGAACGCGCTGGGCCTGGACCCACCATTCACCCTCTGTCCTCTGCGCCRGCGGGTGGCACAGTTTGGTTTGTACCCTTGTCCTCTTGTCTTAGGTGCCCCAATGGAGAAAGCATGCATAATACTTAAAAGATTGCCTAAAAATGCACTTGGCCCTTAAAAATATATGAAAAAAAGAAAAAAAAAAAGGCTTGGAGAGAAGGGTCTACATGAGTTCAACAGCTAGCTTTTGTTTTTGTCTTCGTTGGTATTAGGGCAGGAGCATTGCCTGGTGTACAAAGGCCCATGGCAAGCAAATACTCTTCGCTTTGGTATGATTTTAATTTTGAATTTAATTTAAATAATGTAAATATATATTTTATGGTGTAATCATATAGTTTAAACGCGTATGTGTTGTGCGCATTTGGTAGGTGTAATTGAAACAATGCAATTTTCAATAGAATCTGAGCTACTTTTAAGTCTGTGAGAATATGTGTTTGTGATTTCAAAGTTAGAAAACTTTCAACGAGGGATTTCTTCAATAACCTGAACTGTTTAGAGATACTTTTATTACATTTTATTGTGTTTCCTATCCCCTGTTTCCATTTTAGCACGTTTGTACCAAATGAGTCAAATAGGTGGTGGATGTGGGGACTCCTGTTTGACCCCTCTTGCTATGTAATAATTTTTCCACGTAAACAAAACCCAAGTACAGCATCAACCCCTGCAGCAAGCCGCAGATGAATAGTTCATTGGAGTCGGGGAGATTTCAAGCACGCACGGAGCTGTGTCCGTGCAGCGAGTCTGCCGAAGAGGGGCTGTGTGTTTTGACGCATACATGTGGGTAAAAATGAGATAAAYGCATCGCATGCTGAGGTTCCCCATGCTCATTTCCTATGCGAGAATAACATTCTTTTTTTATTAAAAGAAAAAAAAGGACAAAAAAAACAGAAATCAACAGAACGTCGCATTGCTTAGGCTTGATTTGTGAGGGCTCCTGTGCGTGCAGAGCTCACAGAACCACAGGATGCTTAAGGTTGGAAGAGACCTCTAGAGATCATCTAGTCCAACCCCCTGCTCCAGCAGGGACATCCAGAGCATGGGGCACAGGGTGGCATCCAAGTGGATTTGAAAGATCTCCAGAGCAGGAGCCTCCACAGCCTCTCTGGGCAGCCTGTTCCAGGGCTCTGTCACCCTCACAGGACAGAAGTTCTTCCTCACGTGGACATGGAACTGCCTGGGTTTCAACTTGCACCCACTACCCCGTGTCCTGTCTCTGGCCACCACTGAGAAGACGTGGGCAAGACATCTCGTCACGCTGTGGCTTAGGAAGGACGCGGGCAGAGGAGCCCTGCCTAGACCCTGGTGCTGAAGCTGGGGCTGGTGGCCGAGGCTGTGTCCAGGGTGCTCCTGGTTGGCCCCCGTGGTGGCCGCTCGCCGCGTTGTCAGGGGATGTTGTGGTCTGAGGGCGCCATGCGTGCCGCACTCGCAGCGCGGTAGGTGTGATTGCCTGGCTGAAGCTCAGGTCCTAGTTCCTTCCTCTTCATGTGTCTCATTCAAAAACAAACAAACAAACAAAAAGAACGAAAGAAAAAACAAAAACAGGAAAGTATTTGGAGTTTCTGAAAACATCCAAAGGCACCACTTGTCCCRTGGATGAGGTGCCGGCTGTACTTCTCTCTTAACTCCTTTTCTCCTGAAAAGAGAGCTCTCCTGCTCTTCTTTCTGAAGAAACATTTGTAAGGCAATTGCMTTTATCAGCTGACTGCAGTGCTTGGTTTTGGAGAGCCCTGTTTGAAGGAGGTGGGTACGTAATGGAGCTGTGTGACTGCTCCAAACGTCATCCAAAGTGGCACTTCTTTTTCCTAGGAAAAGAGTGTTCTTAGACTGCATGATAAGCTCTCTTGTGTCTTAATCAGAACATTTAGTGCTCTTTGAGATCCCTGGTAAAAAATCTCTGCATTAAAAACTTTGCTCCCCYAGAGAGCTCTGAGCTTCCTATTAGTGGCCATGTTTTCCCCCTCTTTTCCCCAGCACGATGAGTTCCTTGAAATGGATTACGTGGCCTCTGTCAGAGCACATGGCCAGCCTAGGCCTAATGTTGTTTATTTTCCCCCATCCCTATGGCTGGCTTGATGGTCCTCGCTGCTCCTTTAGACCTGGGGAAGTTGTGAGTGAATTTGGGAGGCCTGGGGAAGGCCGCCGAACTGCATTTTGCCTAAAGCAACAGCTGTTTGACTGAGTTCAGCTCAGTACGCTGTAGGTTGGGAGCGGGGAGCTGAAGAGTTGGCACAAACAGACTGGGGATGCTGGTTTCCCGTCGGTTTCGGTGGTGCCCCTTTCCTCTGTGGAGGAGGCTGGCTGTCCTGGAGGCATTGACATCGCCCTTTCTGGACATGCTGCAGTACGATGTGATGTGGAGTGACTAAGCTTACACGTAACGTGTCCGAATGGCTCTGCCTTCCCTTAGGACCATGGAGGTGTTGGCTCTCAGGGATCATTCAGTCCAGGGCTCTCACCCACGGCTCATTGCGCTCTCCCATGGGTAGTCCAGAAGGCCGAGCTCTCCCAACATGGAGGACCCGCAGTGGGCAATGGGCAGCGCTTCACCTCGTGGCTCGTGCAGCCGTCATGGCAGCCACCCTTTAGCTTTGGTCTGGGGAATGTAGGAGGCCGGGGAAAGAGAACCGTGACGTAACTGTCCCTCCCTTCTCYGTGCGGTAGCAGCAGTGAGATTCATGATATGCTCCTCTTGGCGCTCAGTTACCCTGGATGGCTTCTTACAGGAGTACTCGGGGCTTTGGCTCTGTCCAAAGGGTGATGTTAAGCGAAACATTTTGTACCTCAGCCCACAGCGCTCCCTGCCCTGGGCTCCCAGCTGCTATGGTGACAGTCTCCCTAGAGATGCCTAAATCAATTAGACAGGGACACATCATCTCTGATCTCTCAGTTTTTTCCCGTTGCCCTCCCCCATCCCAGCTAGCTGCATGCTGTGTGCAGGATACCTACCACTCCCAGCCTGTAATGACTTCCACATGGGGCTGGACCTTGTGGACAAATCCCCTGTAACAATAGGAAATGTTCCTCGGTCTCTCATTGTGTCTGTCTTTGGGAAGGAGGAGAAGGCGTTGACGACAAGCCGAAGAGCTGTAATATTCCTCCCGGACAGCTGATTAATTCCATCCTCTGCATCCGCTCTGGACCATCCCACCCTGCCCTGCGCCTTTTGCTTTTTATTGTTCCCTCCACCTGGCTCCCTCTGGCAGGGAAACCGGTGGGATTTCGTGCCACGTGGAGCTCCAAATGGAAAACCTGGACAGCAGGAGCCTCTGCTCCCTCCATGGTCGGGGCCCGGTGGCTCCTGCTGTAGGAGGAGAGGCCGCACCTTCCTCGCAGCCAAGACGAAGACCTGGAACRGGGATGCAGCGTTACTCCCCAGCACGTCTGCTCCCGCCTGGGAGCAACCTTGCCTTTTCCCATTCCTTCCCCGCCATGGAGAAAGCTCCTCTCTTTGCAGATACTTGCGTGTTTGCTCTCAYGCYCAWACCCTCTTCCTATGAACGTGTACAYGTTCCTGCTCGGAAATGATCCCAGGCTCCTGCTTGGACATGCCCACCCTTGCCCTGGAAATTGGCTGCCCCTGCATGCTGCAAAACCCCCGTGCTCTTGCAGTCCCTGCTAACGCCACTTGTTCACACTCAAGCTAATTCACTTGGGCCTGTGCTCCTAGCTGTGGTCACGCGTGCACACGAAGGAGTGCGTGTTTGCACGCTCGCTCACGCTCTCCTCCCTCGCTGTGGTTTCCTTTCTGTCTTGGGTTCTTGCTATTCTGTCTCCAGACACACGCTCCAGCCTTGCTGCTCAGCTGTGATACATGGAAGAGGGGGAAAAGCGAGACAAGGGCATTTTGATTATGATTATGGAGTTGATTTATTAGAATCATTTTAAAACACAAAGCCATCTGTGTGCCTCTTCCCCATCCAAGATTTATAAAAGACCAAACCATCCATCTGACCCCCAGCCCTCCCTCCCCTCCTCTCTTCCCCCGCCTCATCCTCATCTTCCATTCTCCTCAGTGACTCTCTTGCCAAAACACTTGCCCATACTTAATTCTCCTCCCAGAGAGACAATGCTTTGCATTCTTGTATTAGAAGCCAAAAAAAGACAATTCTATTCTGTCTCTGCTCTGCAGCTTGATCTGTTAAGTTGCTTTCCCGAGAGTCTGCATTTAAAACAAAAAAAGATAAAGGAAAGGACCCATTGGTGCTGAAAGGTGCTAGAACATCATCACGTGGGGGTAACGTTTTCATTCACTCCACATATCAAGCAAACATTGGCAGGCCATCCCCAGGCTGAGAGAATGTGGCTCAGGCTTCTTCCAAACGATTTACCTTTAGAGCGGAAAGATACTTTTGGAATCTCTCTCCCCTCCTTCCGTTGCTCCCTTTTGAGGGCCTTGGCTGAAGCCCCAGTTTTCGAGGGTTGAGGTGTGCTGACAGATTCTCCTAGCAGGATGAGCCAGGGGCTGAAGTCCAGAGCAGGAGGAGAGCTGAGGTCCGAGTTCCTGGAATGGCGTTGTGGCAAGCAGGAAGAGGCTCAGMCCTCCTCTTCCTTGTTTCTCTGCTTGATGCTCTTCCAGGCTCCCTGGGGTGCTGACATCAGAAGAGCTGTAATGATTTATACCACTGGAGGATTTGCCTCTCCTGCTGTGGCCAAGTCTTTTTACCTCTCCATGCCTCCATTTTTCCAAATCTTAGATGCCATAGGCATTTCTGTGGTTGCAAGAAGAGCTAAAGCTGCATCACCCACTGACAGTTCAGGATTTTGACATTATAACACTGTCAAAGTTCTCTCGAAGTTGGAAGGTAGAGAAGAGATGATCTAGAACTTCAGAGTTCCCCTCTTAAATTGAAGGAGCACTAGAGGGAATATTTGCATATGGTCTGTATGAGCTGGAAGTATTCCAATTCAGGTTAGGGTTAGGTAATGCACGTTAGTCCTTGTGTTATTTATACATCACAGACGTATTTTTCTCAGTTTCAGGGTTAATGAAGTCGGTCTCCAGCATTGAGAGTCCCATCAATGGTAGGAGAAGGTCCATGGGGTTTGTGTTCTTAGTCCAGAACAGCAGAAATGTTTGACTTTGTTTTTTGTTTGTGTGTGAATGCGTACAAACAAAACCTTTCTGGTTTTGTAATTGTTCTTTTGAACTTCATCTTTCTATATAAATCTTATTTTTATGTTRTTAGTGTTTCCCGTACAAGATCTGACATTTGTTATTTGATACTGGCAGAGAAGAATGAAACCTATTAATGAAGGTTCATGGGTTCAGCAGGATCCTAGGGAATAATATCAGGGGTTGTGAAAAGACCTGAGGATTTAGTGTCACTGTCATCCACCCAAGCTCTTGATTCTCTTTACTAACCCCTTTCTATCCACAAAATTGCTTTACTTGACTTTCTCTGGTTCCAGGTGTGCATTCGTTGAGGTTGCTGACTTATCTAGTTTGCTGTGTGTTAAATCACCCGAGTGTTGAGTGTCTTCCAGAACTGCTTCGCAGTTCCCTCTTGGGTGCTTAAAAAAGATAGGCATAACCTCAGGCATTTCATTTGGAAAGAAAAAGGAGTGCTACTTAGAGCACAGAACCGCTGTGGTTTGYATGGCAGCTCTTTGCACTGAGGCCCTTTTCACTCCTGACCAGGAAGGAGGTATTCTGGAGGAGCTGGGGTGAAGATAAATGAAGAGTATAAGGATATAAGAATATAAGAATATCAGAGGCCCATCTCCCATGCCTGGAGCAAGAGTAATCCTCCTTAAGCCACCCCGGAAAAGGTCTGGCTAGAAGCCTTCGCAGAGCATCCATTCCTATGCTGAAGTATCCTACCATGAGAGGGGTTTTCCTGCCCTCCTCCCGGGCTGCCCTGGTGCAATGTGACCCCTACCTCTTGGCCTGTTTCCAGTGCATTCAAGAACAGCTTATTCCTTCCTCTTTGCCATGCTTGCTACGTATTTATAGACTGTTATAATGTCTCCCTTTAGTCTTTTGTAGGCTAAACAGCCACACTCCTTTCAGGATCTCCATACAGGTTGTAATTGCTTAATTGCTGGACATCTGGTCATTCTTACTGCTTTGGGCTCTCAAGTCAGACCACGTCCCTGGAGCATGATGCCCTCAACCAGCTCCTCCTGGACCCTGGCAGCCCTATGGGGAAGGAGGGGAGGACTTGGTGCCTCAGAGAGGACTCTCCAGCTTTGATGATGAGCATGTGGACAGTAAATGCCTACATCTCACGTACTCCTTCCCTTGGATCAGGCTGTGCAGATCCTGCCCTGTTCTAGGCCTATTGATGAAGAAAGTGCATTTCCAGCCTGCGCTCCCGACACGCTCAGCTTCTCCCTTTTGATTTCAGTGGAGCGCACCGTCCGTCCCCGCTTCCCGTCCAAGGCTGCTGTATCATGCTTTAAACAGCTGCCACGTCCCACCCTCGAGGCAGCTGCGTCCCAGGGCTGCCTGGGAAGCGCGTGGGGCTCCCGGCCCCGCTGCCGGGGCCAGTGTCTTGGCGCTGCCCCGGAGCAGGGAGAGGGCCCTCAGGTTCRGATCTGCATGAAGGGATGGGGCAGGACAGGGCCAGGCCATCACCCTGTCCTCCTTCACGCTTTACACTCTGGTGCAGAGATGCTTTTTCTTTTCTTTGTTTTGTTTTTCCCATTTCTTTGTGGTTTTTTTTTCTCCTTTCCATTGGTTGTTTGGATTAAGGGGCCTTAAAGGGGCCAGACATTTTTCGTATTTTCTCATACCCTATAAATAACCGGCACCTCTCCAGTGCTCGAACTCCACCCTTCAGTTGCAGATTCCACTGTCTAGCTGCCACCACTCTGGAAGGCCTTTCACACTCTTCCTTTCTGTTTAATATGGAAATATCAGTAAAAACTTACTGTCACCAACTCTACAAGAGGAAAAGGGGGAGAAGGGAGAGAGGTGGGAGGCAGGGAGGGGAGGACGCAACTAGCCAAAAAAAGTATCCGAAGGAATGTTCTTTTCTCTCCCAGGTTTACAGCAATCCCTTTCCATCCAGAGTCATCTGTTTTGTTTTCCTTCTCCCTCAGCCCGACAGCGCTGCCGCGGTATCGTGTAATGCTGCTTGATGGGACCGAAGGCTTCCGAGGGTCGCCGCGAGCAGAGCTGGGATGCCGCGGTGGCTCCCTGGAGCACCCAGCCCTCCTGGCTCCCATTGCACTGTTGGGTGGCTGGGAGGGTGGCTCTTGTTCCTTTCTTTAAACTAAATGCTGCCACCCCGAGCGCCAGGCASAGATTTTGTAACCGCGCCGGGAGGTATGTGTGGAATCTTGCAAGCTCTAGGTCACTCGTCTGTGGTTTCCTTCCCACAGCTGCCTGTCCTGCCAGCTCTGACCACCCCTTCCCAAAGCGCCCGGCATGGATGTGGTTGCGCCACTCGCACAGGGGGTTCACATGACAGTCGTCTCCCKTTGTGGAACTTATTCAGGCCATAAAACTGAAGGCAGCTCCAGGACATGTGGGCGGTTCCTTTCTTTCTATTCCTTCTTCCATTGCATTTCGTAATATTGCTGAAAGATCAAAGAATGGTTCAAGTCATCTGTGTGACCACAGAGAAGGAATTCATGCAGGACAAGCTCATRCTACAAAGGATCCCAATTCAACTATCCCAAGTGAAGTGAGATTTCCATCCCATCGAGTGGGTGATGTCAAGATTTTGGGAGAGGAAAGAGGGATACTGTAGCTGACTTTTTGCCCTGGGATGTTACTTCATCCTTTATAATGTCTTTAATATATGCCAAAATATATTTCTTAATTTTCTTCTCACTGACCAGCTCTGCTTTGGGGAACTATTGCTGTTCACATTTTGTAAATGGAGAGCAGAAGTAAGCGGCCCTGGCTTTAAGGGCTGGCTCACTCCTGGATRGAAGCTGTTGCCTTCCAGCCCAGTTGGTGCCCACTGGCACCAGAGGAACGGGATGAGGTTCCAGTGTCTGCCTGGCTCCGAGGAGGAGCCGCTCAGGGTCTCTGTGCTCTTTGGTGGTGCTTGGCTGAACTTATGCTCTGTTTAGTCAAGGCTACTTGGATGGAAATGAGAGAGTGCCTGTGGCAGAGGAGTCTGCATGTGAGACCATCTAGGTGGCAGTTCTGCTCTAACCTTTGGCTTGGGCGCATCCTCATTAACCATCTCTCTAGACTCTGTCTCTAGAGTCCCRCGATAGCTGATGGAGCCACAGGAGGTTTTCCAGAGAGAAATTCCCTCCTTTCATTAGCTTTGTGTGTGAGAAACCCCACCTTGGGAGATGGCCTTGCCTTTCTGTTGACTAAATGAAGACGCTAAGGAGATGCCTAGTTTGAAGACAGCTAAAGGGAAGATAAATCCCAGCCTAAGGAATCTGCCAAACCCTTTACAAGGAGCTCAAGTGCTGAACACCTCCTAATTCCCAGCCTGGAAGCTTAACGGCTGCACTGCTTGCTCCTCGCGCACTGCAACAGCTGTGCTAATGGCTGGTGCAGATGTCAGTGTGTGGTTATTGGTCCTACTGGTAATTCAGAAAGTTAGCAGGAGAGAAACCCCTAYGTATTCACAAAAGAAAAACCGTGCGAGGCTTGTTCACTCAGAATAGGTCATACTTTGCCTTCTATATTGCTTTGTTACTGGATTTATGAGATTTATTTTTCCTCTATTAAAGCTCAGTCTTCTCCAGAGAGGTCACTGGTTTTCCCAGTGCRCATCACTGGATGCACAAAGCCCTTCCTCTTGGTCCTTTCCCCATGYAATGAGATAACTCCATGTGTTCACCTCTCTTGTATTTGGCCTGTTCAGCTCAAGGTAGAGCATTATCTGCAGTCYCGTGCGTGAGCCTCCACTCGAGAGGCCGGCTCCTGCCTGGCTGTGTTGGATGGAAGGCCCTAGCATCTTCTGCAGACCTGGAGAGAGCTTTGCTTTGCTCCTTTGCCCTCCCTGTCTTGCACCTCCAAATCCCTGCCTGTGCCCCTCCTGGTGCTCATCTTTTCCTGCCGCAAGTGAGGGTGAGTTTTGCCTTGTGAGGAGCTCCACATCCTCTTGCAGAGCTGGAAAACTTTTCCATGCCTAAACAGCATCAGACCTGGAGAGTGAATGCCCGGTGGYCATCAGTGCAGTRGSAGGGCAGRWGGAATTGGAAACCTGGAATGAGAGSGGAGGTCTTGGCTGTAGATGGCAGCTGTTGTCACACGTTGCCGTGCCGAAATGCGTTGTTGTTTGCGTGTGAGTCCCTGTCCCTGCAGCTGTGGCAGTCGGGAAGCGCTGAGCAGTGTTTGTGAGCCCTGGCGYAAGCAGCAGCGGAGCTGGAGGGCGGACATGTGGCTGGAGCCTGCTCACCCACCCCTTGGGAGGGATGTACACGCGGTCTGGTCCAGCGCGGGAGCTGCGAGGGGCGGGAGCATCGCTGGGAAATCGGGAGAAGCCARACTACCTCTGTGCAGAGTGTGTGCAAACTGAGTATTGACAGCGCCTTGCAACGCTGCCAGTCTGACCAGGATTCCTACAGGGATGGCAAGAACCTATCGCTCCTGCAGTGACCACCCTGTCTGCCAAATGCCAAGTCCCTGCTCTGCAGAGACACCAGGGCTTCTGAACAAAAGTTGTGTATTTGTTTTGATGCTTTTTTTAAAAAAAAATTTAGGGAAAAATATATTTTTCCCAAGCTGCCTTCYTGGAATTGGCTGGACTGCTCTATCTGAGACTTTCCAAAAAAAATTCAGCCTGAGGCAGATACCCAGCGTGGAAAATTTCAGCCCAAACGGTTAAAATTTGGCAGCGTTATAACAGCTGAACATATGGGCCTTTTAATGGAAAGTATTGGGCCAGCTCAGTGTAGGCTGTGCTTAGGGTGTGGATTTTCACAGGTCTCCTCTGCCTCAGGTAGCAGAGCTTGGGAGAGCGGAGGGAGAAAAGGCTGAGCAGAGGGATACAGAAAAAGATCTGTCCTCATTCCCAGGTGGAATAAGGGATAGAAACATCTCTCCACCTGGCTGTCCTCAGGTCAAGGCTTGTTTGCCTGGGATGATGAGCTAAACAAGACCAGAGAGAGCAACGGGGGGACCAGAAGAGAAATGCTCTCCTGCCCCTAGTCTCTCTTGCCCAGTACAGCTAGGACCAGCACCTGCACCTGCCCTTTAGAGCTGGTGTSATGGGCATGGTGGGCATGAGTGCCAAGTCTGATATTTGTACTTGTACAGGCTGGCAGGGTCTTCTTGCTAGCACTTGAGTTGGCCAATGCATGGAATCACCATATCAGGTCCCCTCTCCATGGTAGTAGCATCAGAGCCACGTTTCCCATGGCCTTGGCGAGCCGGGTGCCAGGSGCTCTGCATCCTCCAGCCCCAGCACCGAGCTGTGCAGGAGGTGCTGTGGGATCCCTGCTTTTCAGAAAACTGCTTTAAGAAGGCTTGTAAAATTCCATCCCTGCAAGTCCCMAGCCTCCTCCTCAGCCACTGTTATTGTTGGGTTAGGAAAGGAGGCTGTGAGCCTAGGGTGYTGTGTTTTGTTTTGTTTTAATTGAAGCCTGTAACCTTTCTGAGAAAGTGGCTAATAATATACAGGCCTGTTTGGGTTTCTATCTGAGGCTGCATGGGTCAGGCATCAATTTCCCTCGAATCACATGCAGGGGAGTGGGAAGAGGTGCTCTGGTCTCACCTCTGCCCTCCCTCTCACTGCCCCCTTTTTTAAAAACAAAACAAAACAAGTGCGACCTGGAAGCAAGTGCCAAGCCCAGCCTTCAGCTTGTCCTTTCCCTTCCCGCCCACGCGCTTGCGCAGACGCTCACGTCCCACATCCCCGTCCTGGCCACGAGGAGCCCTGTCGCCCCCATGCCAGGGACAGGCACACGTGCCTGCACAAGGTAACTTGCTAGCTCCAACCTACCCAGGTATTGCCTTTTTTTTTAGTTGATCTTACTTTTCTTTCCCCTTCTATTCCTTTTTTCTTTTATTCCCCAAAGCGTGGAAGAAAACATCAGACACTACAAAATATGTTCCACACGCAGGGTGACATCAGCTTGTTTCCTTTGGGATGGTGCTTTACGTTCCGGCTGAATTTTTTAGGGCCAGTTTTCATTAAAAGGGACCTTTTAAAATGGGTAAGTAATAATTTGCTAAATCAGGCCCTCAACTGCTTCATTTATCAAATTATTACCTTTTGGGTTTTAGAGGTTTTTTATTATTTTTTTCTTTTAAACATGTGTAAAAGGGAAGCCCGGTTTAATGAAAAATGGCCAGGTTTGATCAGGCAGCAAGTTAATTCCAGTCGGGTGTCACCCGTCTTCATCATCATGGTTTAGTAATGCCCTTCCTTACATGTTAATTAAAGTGATGTGTCAGTAAGTATTATAAGCACAAACTTGGGTAGTGTTTGTGCTTTTGCTTTTGAAATGTTGCTTTTGCAACATTTGTTTAGTTTTCATTCAATGCATAAAAAATGAAGGGAACGACRCACTCATGCACATTGTATCATGTAATTAGACAAGTAACCAGATGTTAATTAATATATGAACATCGTTTTTATTTGCAATCGTCTGGCTGTGGTTTGAGCAAACCTATGTCCCCCAGCTGTTGCTACATGAGATGCAGTCGGAGCACAAACAGAGCTCGGGTTCAGCTGCTGCTGTCTCTAGAGCACAGGCTGAAGGAGGAGACGCTCCGTAGATGTGCTGTCCCCAGACATGACACAGCAGTGTGACGTTCTCCTTCTATCCAGTGGAGGGCAATAGGGGACATGCTCACTAGCCRTGCACCTTCCCACCATTTTGGAGAACCGGTAATGCTGGGGCTTTGAGATCCTRTGGAAATAGAGTCAGGCCTTTCCTCCCTCCCCACAAGTGCTAAGAAGTGGGATTTTTGCTACCAGGCAATAGCGAGTTAGTAATATTTATATCCTGATTGTCTGAGGGGCTCAGTTGTGCTTCTTCAAGGCAGAGCAAGGGAAGATAGGCCCCACGGGGCTGGGACGGAGGATATCAGGGGGCACATAGATGCTCACCATCTCCTCAAAGAGGCCARCTCCATCCTTGATGCCAGTGTTTTGTGTCAGCACTGCAACAGCAGCAATGGTGACTGCCCGTGGGGCGGGTGGTGGACATCAAGACCTGCATCCCCTTTCCAAAGCCATTAGAGGCCACCTAACTGCTATCAAAGGAGGTCACAGAGTCGTAGAATCATTATGGCTGGAAAAGATCTTCAAGATCATTGARTCCAACAGTAAGCCCTTCAATAACATGCCTGTTAAACCATGTCCCTAAGTGCCTCATGAGATGATTCTTCTCCATTTTGACTGGATATTCATAGTAGCAACTCATTTGTTGCTAAATGCACTTGAGCATCTCCTTTCCTTTCTTAGGACACTCAGACAGTGGCAAAATGTAGTTCTGTCATCAGCTGGAGCCACCAGACATTTCTCCTTCGCCTTTATTTCCATCCTCAGAGATTCCTGGTAAAAGTATTTCAATGTCCCATTTWAATTTAATTTCCATTTTGAAATATTAAACCTTATCCCACTTCTATTGCTCTGTTCCTCAAGTTCATTTAATCCCTCCTGGCTGGTACTTTTATCTGCCATGCGATGATGCAGCATTCCACTCTATCGATGCTAAGAGTGTYGTTGTATTTCTGGTGAGAAATAAGACTGATTACAAGCCTGATCTGTGGGGAACTCACAGCTTTGTTCCCATCACTCTGATTTTAGCATAGCCCGTTTTCACTTGCACGTTACTCAGTWCTTTACCTGCTATATAACTCCTATGCTAATCCTCATCTTCTCCAGCTTGCCCAATAATTACCCATATCGCGTCATGGCTACTGCCTCCTGATACTCAGATAAATCAGAATGTACCAGGCTTCTCATGTCTGGGGAATGATCTGTCTCATTGAAAAAATACATCAGGTTCGTCTCACACAATTTACTAAAGATGGTTCTGTAGTTTATTCTGCTTGTCTCCGTGTCATTAACAACCCCTTCCTTTAAAAGAAAAAAAAAAAATAGATCTATAATGGGCTCATTTTCTCTCTCAGAGCTACACCTGTGCCTTCAAAGTCAGCAAGGAAGGCTGAACTATTCAGTTTCCTTGCCTCACTACATGRTCTATAGATGCATTGACTTAGGCTYGTCTGTCAACACGAAGACCTGTGACTGTCTCTAAAATGCTGCCAAGCTCCCTGGCACTTTTTTTGTGTCCCTGCCAGTAGCTGGCATGAAGAGAATGACAGTGGGATCTCCCACACTGCTCTGGTCCTAGCAGGTTTCCCTTCACATTATGTCTGAATAAATATTAATAAGAAAAATGGAATAAGAGCTCATTGACAAATTTGACAAATATTTGCCTCTGCCTTCCCTTTCCAGCCACCTGGCTCCTGGAGGAAAGTTTTGCCCTTTCTCAGACCAGAGCTTTCAGGAAATAAACATTAATCTTATTTTCTCTAAGGAAGAAGAAGGTGGAAATAGTGTTATGGGGCCCAAAACCCACATCTCACATTTTGTGTGGCTGGAAGCAACTTCAAGCCACTAGATTTAACTGTGGGTTTTGTCTTTGCCTTGAAGGGACAAGTTATCACAAGTGGCCAAACTAGGCTTGAATAATGATGATGATGATGATGATGATGATGATGATGATGATGATGATGATGATGATGATGATGATGCTTTCACCTTGATGACCAAGGGAGGTTTTACCTCACCCTTGGAGGAATTGCATAGCTGAAAAAACCTCCCAGAATAATAGCCTGAGCCTTCACTTGAAAAATCGATGCAAGGTGTGTTCCTCAGAGACAAATTCCTCTATGGGCACGTTAGCCTGTCTCAAGGTTGCCCCTKGTCCAAGGGGCTTGGACACCCTATGTAACCTAGAGCTGCTCTCCCCCTGCTCTCCCCCTGCCACYGTGTTGCCTATAGAGACCAACAAGGGAGGAAATACAGCTCGAAAGGGAGCACATGGGGCATCGTAGCTGCATGGATGGCCCTGGCCAGAGGCTGGGGCATGGGAGGTGAGTTTTATGCAAGGAGGACATAGAGCAGGCAGGCRACTAGAAGCCTCATGGGCAAGCAGAAACTCTTTCCCTGAGGCTGAAATTCTTAACAAACAAAACTCTGTGTTAATGATGTGAGTCACTCTCCCTTACTCCGTATAAAGCCAATTAACAGCACAACRTGTGCGTCACCTTTCCTGCTCTGGTGCCCCTGTGCAGCACCAGCTCTTCTCCCMGAAGGGCACTGGCAACCTCGCCATGTCCCTGGCCACGGGTTGGCCTTGGTGTGCTCCGTCCCTCTCGAGTCCAGCTGTCTTGATATTCTGCCTTGCTCACAGCAGCCTCCGAGCTCTTCCCAAGCATGCTGTGGAGCAGGTGCACGTCAGTTGTCCTTGGTGTAGGAAGTTAGACTGGATGAGGAGCACTGTTTCCCATAGCTTTTTTCAGCTGCAGTATTTCAGGCAGAGGATTGATTTGGTTTATAGTTAAAAAAAAAAATACAGAAAATTGCAAAGTCATGACTGTTGGCATATGACCTACTGACAATGCAAGGAGAGGCCATGGCAGAGGACAGGAAGAAAAGGTGAGGAGAGGTGATGTTTGCAACATGCACTTGCAATTGGCCCTGGCCTTTGGCAGCAGTTATATTCTTTGCTTTTCTGGATGAAAGGTTGGGGCTGGGGAAAACAAGCAGGGAAGAGGCGTAACAAGGTAATGGGAGCTATGAAGGTGAATCAGAAATTGAGAGTGAGCTAATTGTCAGTCTCTGGTTTCTCTCCTGGTTAATTAGATACCCTCTGGGAGAGAAAAGCCCATCAGTGGAATTCATGGTGTTCAGGGCAGCAACCCCTATCAGTCAAACAAATGCTGTGAGGAGGCGTTGCTGGACAGYCACAAACCCCAGCAAGTGGAGTGTTTTTTGGGCTTTGTCATTGCTGCCTTGTTTTCTGCTCGGAGAAGCTGAACCACACCATGCAAGATTTAGAGCCACGTTCTCCACTGGCAGAAATTGCTTCATCCTCCCTCATATCAGCGGAGCTGCTAAACCTTCATCTCTGTCTCTGACGCCATTCTCTCCCTCTATCTATTACTGTTCCTCTTTCCTATGGGGAAATGCTGCCTTGGTGTGGTCTTCCAGAGATACAGTAGAAACAATCCTCTAATCAGAAAGGGATGTTCTGCATGACAGAAGTATTGGATAATACAAAACCCTTGGTTTAGTTCAGTAGCCAGCTGCTGAGATGAAGAACCAGAAAACCTAAAAGAGAAGTCACTTCTTTAAGAGTGATGGCAGGGTCAATTCCTTAGTAGTAGTAAAGATCTCTTACTTTCAGGTTACTTCRTTGTAACCTGAAAATTACAAAGCCATTGGCATTCAGATCAAAATGGTAAAAAGCTCCTGCTGTGTAGAAGCTGCAAATATTGTTGTTGAGAAGATTTTTGGTTGGATGAGAACAGTTATTTAGTCTTGAGAGTGCTAGAGAATAGCTCTTGCTTCATAAAACTTCTTTAGAAATGGTAAGCTGGAGCTCTCCGTAGGCTTTGAGGTTTGCTGTTGTTCACAAGCCTTGTGTGTCATGCCATGTAAGCTCTCCCTGTTGGCTCGTGGTCCAAAAGACTCCATCTCTGCTGTCTACACCTGGTCAAAACGTGGAAAAACAGAGAGAACCAAGATTCAGCCCAAGTCTAACTGGGCAAATCAGTCAGCTTTGCCTCCWGGGAGATAAATGCATGAGGTGCTGCCTGGTTCACAGAAGCTGGAGTGGGAGGCTGAGCTCAGCTACCTCTTTGTCTTGAACGGCCTCCACAACACAGCTCAGCTTTACTTAATGGTACTTTACACAGGCTTTCGAAGCAGTTTTATAGTGAAGGATGAACCACCCTCAGAGCAGCTTGCTGCAGATCCTGGGCAAAAGGCAAGATGTTTGCAGCACGACCCTAACCCATGGCTATCTGGAGATGGTCAGCTGTGGGGCTACATCTTCCTCCAGARCTCAGCTCAGCGGCTTTCACGTGTGAGTTCTGCATTGATCTCATGACTGGCCTCTCACGACTGGCCTTGGAGAGTGGCCTCTCAGAGAGGTGGCTTCTTTGCCTGGTGCCCTGCCACTGCCCCTGGTAGTGGCACAATCTTACCCCACCACCTCGAGGCCAGGATCCATGTGCGTTCCTGGGACAGAGCATTGCTCCAGGTGCTCGCTGGGCATGGAGCAGGCAAAACCCTCCCTTGGCTCCACGTGGTGGCGTTCCTTAGCCCTCCAAGGACAGGGCAGTGGATGTTCCCGCTCTCCWGCCGCTCCCTTAACGACACTGACTAATTATTTGCTACAAAGGAGATTGCAGGAATCTGGAGCGGAAACTACTCCCCAGGCCAGCTAACTCACACCTAACCGCGCCAGGCTTCCTTTCACAGCACAGCACACGTCGGAGCAATCAGAGCTGCTGCTGAGAGGCTCGCAGCAGTGGAACCAAGGCTGCTCTATACATACGTAGATGTACATGTGTGTGTGTGTGTGTCTGTATAAAGTATGCGTGCGTGTGTGTATATTTTACTACGTTAAGCTATAAACTGTATGGGTTAGGTATGAATTAGAACCTTATAAAATGTGTTTACTCATTCTGTGTAACTCAAAGCGGGGATTAAACAGTAGGAAAAACTGACCGGGAGAATTTTCCAAGCTGAAAAAGTTTTACAGCTCTCATTGTAAACTTGAGAGGGAGATTTTTTTTTTTTTCTTTTTGGTATTTAGGTTTTTTCAGAGCAAGTTTTTGTGTTAGAATTTTTATGTCTATTGCATGAAAAGAGGGGCAGCTTAGAAAAAAGGATGAACACAGGAATATAAGGAAAGTGTTCTGGCAAGCAGAATTCTTTCCAGGAGCTGGAGCCCCCGTCCTCCTGTCCATCTATGGTGACAATATACTTTCTGTGCCCGTGGCATCCATAAGGGTCTTCCCACAGCATGCTGTGCTCCTGAGCAGGCCCTGCTTTTCTCATCTGCTCGAAGGCATCTTTTATGGGGASAACAGAACCATGCAACACTGCAGCAGCTAAAGGGAATGGGTGCAGGAAGGGAGGGATGGAAGCGGCAGGGAGGTGAGGCTCCATTGAGCATCTCATTGGGGGCAGAAAGAGAGAAAAGTTAAGTGTGGATATTGACTGTGGTCTTGCAGCAGTTTTGGCTCTCTTCTCATACAGAAAGTTTGCAGAAGAAAACAGAACCAAACCAAACCAAACCAATAAAAGGGAATAACCGTACCATTTTCAAGAGAATAATCCAGAATCAGTTCTGAATGGACTGTGTTTGACAGATGGCAAGGTGCATGCAATCCGGAAGCATTTAATTTCTTATTCCCTCCCTTCCTTGGACACAACTTTCTTTCCCCACCCTCTTTTTGGTCTCTTCACCTTTCTAATTCTTGATCCCTTGGTGAATCATCTCCGCCGTCAGGACTGGTGATCCTTGTGCAGTTAGCAGAGACTGACTCACCGTGCTTCTCTACATGTTATTTCCACAGCCTTTGGAAGGTTGGGTTTTGGTTGTTGGGGTTGTTTTGTTTTGTTTTGTTTTTTTATTTTTTCCACTTTGCTTTATGAGCATTTTCCAGGGGACTGGGGGAAGGAGGGGGGAAGAGAGAGAGAGGGTTCATTGTTTGGGTAATTTTCCCTACTGCTAAATGTCAGCATCCTACACTCGATGCTTAGCGTAGGGAGTAGTGGGGTTTCTATTTCAGGCTTTACAAGGGAGGGGAGAGACTCTCCTTATCTTTCTAACATGGCCTAAGCAATGTTTGGATTCTATTTGTGGGTTGGAGGAAAAGAGGGAAGCGATAACGTCGCCGTGCGAGCTCCGCGTTGGCTCCCTGGCACTGGCTTTCCTCATCGGCACAGATCCGGGGACAGCCATGGAATCCATTTACCACTTGCCCTAATCCTCCTCGGCTCATTCGGGGATCTGTCTTTCGTCCCCTAAGTGGCAGGATGTTACACAGTTGGTGGCGATGACGTGTCTTCAGCTAACCATCCTGTAGCCACCGGTCACCTTGGGGACTTTGAGTGTGCCCAGATAACTTGCTTTGCCAAGGACATTTAGGAGTCAAATGACTATTCCCACCCTACGGGGCCTTCAGTGAGATGGTTCCCAGGCCGTCTTGCACCAAGGGACATTTTCCATGAGCGCTGTGTTGTCAATAACAACTCTCCTTTGTCTGTGGATATGAAGATAGATTTCTCCTGATTTCTAGGAAATGTGACTTAAAATTCATAGCAAAAGCTATTGCTCTCTGTGCCAGTGTCCCGCTGTGTTCTTATTTGGTATCTCCACAGTGCCTGAATTCTGCTCTGTTATAAAAAGGAATTAATAGTCTTTATGAAATGAAAGCCAGGCATTAGCGGTTAGAGATCTGGACTGGGCGTCTGAGTTCTAGCCCCAAATYTGCTTTTTGCTGCTGCATAATCTTGAAAAAGTAATTTCCTTTCTCTGTGTCCCTGCCCCTTTGCCTGCCTCCTCTCCTGACACCGCAGCCTTCTGCTGTGCAGGTGTGTATCATTAGAGAGCTCAGGTCTTCGTGGAGGAACGTAAATGCTGCCACATTGTCAGGCATTAATGGCCTTCACGAAGTGCACTGCRGGCTTCAGACGTCAGGTGCCTTGTTGACATATTGTTTTGTCTTCAAACAGACAAAACCAATTTAAGGAAGTTAGGGGGTGTATGCTGTGCTCATAAGCAGCAGGCCTGCACAGTGGTGCAGGAGATGCCRTCTCCCTTTGTGTCCTTGGTGGAAATTGCAGAGCAATTGCTAATGTAATGATAGATGCACAGATGATGAACCAGACCCTTACTAAGAGATTCCCGTCTCTTTCTTCATTTCCCTGACTTGCATCKTCTAATGAGTCAGAACTGTAAAGGRAAAAAAGTCACCTTGATTATGAGGAAATCAATTAGTGAATGATTCATTATCTGTGTTAAGGAACTTGTGAATGTATTCTAGCAACCCAGGTGATTTCTCGTTAAGAACTGACGTCAGTTGTTGCATTGTTAGTCCTGACTAAGAGAGTATTTTCTGGCTTCTGAGTAGGGCTAGATATTTGGGTTTTTGCTTGATTTTTATCTCGATACCACATTTGGTTTTTCCTAAAGGACCTCATTGGATTAAGGGAAGTTTATGAGAAGAAGAATAGTGAAATAACGTACTTCTTAGTCTAACGCTAAGCTTAGGGAACATACATACAAAAATGTTCGGAACTTGCTATGTTTTCCACAAGTTTTAACCTCGATCCTGCAGACATGTACATTAGTTTATGTGGCACTTGAGTGGAATGGAACAGCTCACATGAATAAAGCTAAACATGTGCAAATGTTTGCAAGATGTGGCTCAATAATTCTTTGGAAATCAYAGCAAACCCAGTCTGTATTTTCATGTACAATGGTATTCTCCTATCCATCTCAGACAAGTGATTCGAAATATCTGTAATAATCATTATGGGGTAGTTGTTCCAAATAGCTCACAGCCAGGATGCAGAAACTCAGCTAGTGTAAATTGTTATTATTCCATTGACTTCAAGGGAGCTACAGGAGATTTTATGAACTGAGGATCTGCCTCCACATTCTCAAATGTTCAAAACTGCATATTGAGGCCAAATAAGAGGTCTGCTTCCATGCAGGTCCCTCCATCAGGACCAATCTTTTTAAGTATTTGTTGGCCAACAGGCTGCCGAGCTGGCTGGAGTTGTGTGTGCTGAGCCCCTCTGAATATCTATCCACTGAAGTCCTATCACTAATTCTCTGCAAGCGTCAGCATCTGTATATATTGCCTCTACTTAGAATCAACTGRACCAAACAAAGAATATTTTTTTAAAAATTGATTTCCATTGCCAGTAATGAATTTTGGTATATGGTGCAGCACTGAGCCATAAAGTGTAAGAAGGGACCTGGAGGAGACGGAGGAAACAATGGTGATATAGAAGCAATTTTCTCATTTCACAGAACTCCAGAAATTTCATTTTCCCCAAAAAAAAGAGCAAGGAGAAGTGAAACAAAGAACAAGTGCTAGGTTTTTGACATATGTTTTCAGTAACTTGATTTGACAAGCTATTCAAGATAATTATGTTTTTAAAGATTAATTGCTCACTGAGTTTCTTCCTAAGAAGTGTTCTTTCCCCCTGCTGCTAGCTTGGTATTTGAGGCTCTGTATGTGTGTGTGTGCATGTGTGCAAGGCCTCTCTGAAGACTTAAAATCAAATGAGTGCAAGTCAGTCACAGAGTCACAGAATCCCAGAATGGTTGAGCTTGGAAGGGACCTCTAGAGACCATCTAGTCCAAGCCCCTGCTCCAGCAGGGACACCCAGAGCACGTGGCACAGGGTGGCATCCAGGCAGTGTGATTCTGTGAGGTGTTAAACTGCCTGAGTCCTTCATCATAGAAAACTGAAAATAAAGGTAACAGATCACTCAATATAGCTGGAAATGAAGACCAATATTCACTGTTTGGCCAGTCTGCCTGGTTTCCTAGTAGACCAAAGTGTACAAAGCTGATGAGGAGGGTTATGTACTTGGCCAATTAGTGTGTCAGACACAGGATAGGAGTRTCACTAGGACCTACAGACTGGCCATAATAATCTTGTCCTTGACCTTTAATTAGGAAGGATCCTTCCAATGTTTCACCTTCTTAAGACAGGCGTCTTAATCACAGGAGCAGATGGAACCATCTAGTGATCTGGGCTGGTGGAGGCCAATGCTTGGTATCATCTTTGCACTCAGAATTTAGGAGTCATTTTAGGACAGTGGCTTGCAAACCCTTTCTTTTTCTTAGGAATCACAACAGAAAAGCAGCTTTGTACATGTAAGATAGAGGTTATATATGGTACAGAGTTCGTTGCCTTCTGTGAAACAAATGATACATCAATTTATGTGGTAGAAGAGTGGTTCTGGGACTGTAGCAAGACTGGTGGTATTCCTTTTGAACATAGGCAGAGTGCTGACCATGGACCTCAGGGACGACCAGTGGTCAGGATCACTAGTCCGTTGTTTAGAAACCTCTAATTTAAAAGAATCTGAAAATGAAAGAAAAGCAAAAATTGGGCTGGGAACAAGCTCTGTGGTGATAGACCAGATCTTCTGCCAGAGCAGAAGTATCCGAGGACAGAGTTCATGCATTTTCTGTGTGTCTGTAGAGCTCATAGCACAAAGGGAGCCACTTTGCCCCACTTTTGCCTTGAAACCAGTTAACTGTATTAATGGGCCACAGAGCTGAAAAACCAACTCCGAGGGCACAGATGTGTTCACTCAGACTCTTCTCTGTGCTGATGTGAATACGTGGCTTGGAGACTGGAACTGGCCAGTGTCTGGATGGCTCCAAGCATAGCAGACTCAGCTGGTTTCTGGCTATGGTTGATCCTTAGCAACCCAGTGAACCCTGAGAAATACTGGAGGCCTTGCAACACAGGGTGAAATGCATGAATTCCCACTCTTCTCCAGCAGCATACTGCCTTGGGGSAGGTGGAAGAGGTGAGGCATTTTAACATGAGTTGAAGCAGGTTTTTTTGAGGTCTTAGATATTGGCTATGAAATATTTGTTGTAGAAGCATGTGTGGAGAGCTCTGAGAGCAGCAGTGAGTCCTACTATAATCCTAGGAGAAGAATATGCTCATTATTAGCCTTGTGCACCATGATTTTAGCATATCGCAGCCCATGTAAAGACCATTTCCTTCTGTTCAACTGGCTGCTCTTTGCAAGAGTAGTACAAGACAGCCTGTCCTTCAGTTCTGCGTGTCCTTCAGTCTGCAGCAAGTTCTGGCCCCGGAGGGCAGCAGCAAAGACTTTCAAGGGACTGAAGTACAACTCTTGCTCTTAG
This sequence comes from Eudromia elegans, assembly GCA_003342815.1. Classification (NCBI taxonomy): domain Eukaryota; kingdom Metazoa; phylum Chordata; class Aves; order Tinamiformes; family Tinamidae; genus Eudromia; species Eudromia elegans. The sequence continues at coordinate 6,998,572 of PTEX01000017.1, forward strand.
CTCAACCAAAATGTTGAAATTTGAAATTTCATTCATTTACGGTTTTCAGTCAGCAGAGGAACTGGGAAGGCCAAAGAAGAGCCTTTGCCCATTACAAATATATCTAGTATCACAAATATAACACAGACTATAACACAGACAGTGTGTATGTACAAAACAAGTTCCCCCCAGCATTCACAGCTTACCTGAGCAACGTGAAGTAAAGCCATACAGTSAAGTGTTGCTACTGGATCTGGTGTTTAAGTTAGCAAGTGAGCCACAAAATGTGCCCGACATTGCACAGAATAATGACTAGCTTTTCCATATCTAGTTTTAACCTAGACTACCTGTGTTCTGCCAAAGGGATTCCTGGTGTGTCTTTGAGAAAAGTCACAACAAAAAGGTGGGTTTGGAGACTGCAGGCCTATCAAGAGTAGGACCTGGGTCTGCTCCRTGTAACAAGAGAGACCAGCTTGTGTGGGTACTCCTGGAATGTGGGCAGAAGATGTTTCAGTAAGAACTAKGCCTTTTTATTTCTTTTATAATCTGGCAAGCTGTCTGGGGAAAGAGGTTTTGACATCCCTCCACCAGGATCAGTGGGGACAGTTTGCTTTTAATGGTCTCTTAGGCAGTGAGACRGACCATCTGCTGATGTAAATCAGAACAGCTCAGTCGCCCGAAGTTATGTTACACTAATTTAAATCAGCCCATCATCTCCAAGACAAACCACCTTTCACTGCCCTGCCCCACCAGGAGCCAGACCAAAGCACATTAACACAGCGCATTAAGCCAGACCAGAGGAACATCCCTGCGAGCCTGTGCTCCCCATCCATCGTTCCAAAAAGCTGGAACAGACCTTCTGCTCACAGCCTTCCTTTGAACCTCAGAGCCAYGGAGGCAAAGCCCTGGAGGAAGAGGAGGCTGCGAAGAGGACCCCCAAAACGTGACAAATTTGGAGGCCTCAGCATGCCATTTGTTTCCTGATTTCAGAAACAAAACCTGGCAAGAGCAAAGTGGAGTAAAGCCTCCTTTTCCATCTGCTTTCCTGGCATTGCTCCGAAGGTCACTGCTGGGGACGGAAGTCCTCGCTGGGCCCCATCTGCCTTCCCTGGGCTTCCTCATTTATGCCCACTTGGGCCTCTGACATTCTACTCTGTTTTTCTTTCCCTGAAAATGGATAGGGAATTGGGAGCCGCTGTGCAGGAACGCGCCTGTTCCCCATTACAGCTCCACCGGGGCTGTAACACGATCGTGCCTGCTCCATACCCACACAGATATTTATTTATCCATACAGACTTTCTCCTTGTTTTCATTAAGTTAGGCAGAAAAGGTTAATCTTTCTTCTGCTAAAGCTTCAAAACCAACCAAGCTAAATAAAATATGATTTCTTTCATTTCTTTTTTAAAGGACACTCTCTCTTTTTTTTCCTAAGTGCCAGAGTGAGGTCACAGACAGAGATGCCACAAGAGTAAATTAAAAACAGGTTGAAAAAAAAGCAAGAGGGGAGAAGACAGAGAGAGAAAACCACAATCAGAAGAAAGTGGTAACACTGCAGGATTGGTTTAGTCTAGTCTAGTAAAGAAGCTGTCAAGACTGAGAGATGTTGGTGTCTTCCTGCCTTCCTCATCTTGCTCTTTCTAGGAATCTCAATGGCAAAGTCACAACAGAGAGGTCTCCCCTCTCTATGTTTCCTCCTTGTTTTGTGCCGCGTAGGCTTTCCCCTTGCAGCTGTATGACTCTTGAGAGAGCCCCAGGAAACTCTCTGGAAGGTCCAAAAGGACCTTTCCTTCTCTAGCCCAGAGGAGTCTCATGAYCTAGCTCTTTTGTTTAGTCTGATTGAACTCAGCCTTGTCACTCTGCTGTCTTCAGCAGAAGGAGTCGTAGCTGATGTGATCCGTCCTGCATTGCTCTCCATGCCGGCTGGGCCCTGGCACGTTCCGCAGTCGAAGGAGAGACACAGACGTAACCCTGACAGATGCTGACAGTGAGTGGCTGAGCCCACCTCCCTCCGGTGTAATTCCTCGGTCCCTTTCCGGGCTCATGGGAGGTGTCACAGTTGACAGTCTGAATACAACCTCATATGGCTAGAAACGTGCTCCCATCAGACCGGATCATCCGTTCAGCTCTGCACACAGGTTGCTGAACCTGGAGTGTCCACCAGCACTAGGGCATCAGCTTCAGCTCCTCCATCGGGACATCTTGCTGAGAGTTCCTGGGGGTTCCCTCAGAGCCACCTGAAGCAGGTTGACCTCTACTCCCTGGTGTAGCCACTGCTGGCCCTACCCAGCACAGATCTGCAAAGCTTCACGGACTAGGGATAACCCCCTGCAAGCTCCAGATGTGCTGTTGTTTTCCTCTGTTTTAGGGAGAGCTCTGACTCATGGTGACACTGGAGTCAGTGCAGGATTCATGTTTATAAAACCGAAAAGAGGAGGGTTGCCAAACTCCAGCCCTGCCTGCAGAAGAGTAAAAGGCACCAGCGAGGAGTGGAGCTGGAGAGTGAAGGGAAATGCCCCACAGAGAGAGCTGCGTTTTGTGGCAGCCCTTGCTAAGCAGGGATTGATTTTCAAAAGCTGCCTGGGGAGTTGGACAGTTTGGGGCAGAGCAGCCATAGGAAGGCAGTGACGTGGAAGTCAGGGGGAAGAGAACCTTACAGGAAGATGTCACACAATTACAAGTGTCAGCATCCCATTGCGGAGCAGGGTTGCCCCAGGACATAAGCAGGGAGCAGGTAGCATCTTTTTTTGGATATTCAGCTCTTGATTTAGATTTATTGCTACTGAGAAGAGAACACAGGTGAGGCATCCTTGCAGGAGCTGGTCATTTGTCCTTGATATCTGTAACAGCTTATTGCTTTATTTAGCATGACATCAATTATTTATTACTATTAATGAAGGACACAGGTGGCTGTCTGGTCAATAAAATATCTCCTTCTCCACAGAGATGATCTATTTAGCTATCATTTACTCTGAAGAGAATCTTTAGATTCTTTCTGAAATTTAATAATGCGAGCAAAGATACTATAGCAATCTAGAAGGTCTGCGCTTCAGGGCTGCTTTGGGAGGCTGAAATCCTTCTTTATATTTGCTGGTGGGAGTGTGTGAGAACACGGATCCAGATGGGAAAGAGAAGCCCGTTTGCTTTCCATCATAAGCTACTTATCCGTGTAATCCCTTTCATAAAATGATCAGCTCTGTCTTAAAAGATTGTTAGGTTATTTGCCCTTCTCAGGAGCAGACCGTTTATTCATATCCATTTTGCTTCCTTGTGCCATTACTGCCCATTAACCTAAATATTTATTTTCCGTCTGAGTGCTTGCCCTGTTGCTGTATTCATAGAGTAATGGATCTCTACTTAGTCTTTTTCTTTTCTTTGTCTCCACTGCTTGGTAAACTCCTTGTGCCTTTCCTTATTCCCCTATGTATCCTTATTTCCTGCTTTTCCATTTTTGGTACCTGTCTAGTGAAAACAGAGCAGCTCTGGACAGTACCCCCCACCCGAGCTGTCACCAGGCCCTGTGCTGTTAGGTCAGCGTTCCTCTGCTTCTGCAGGATGCTACAATGCAGCAGCACTATTACTTGGTAGGACTGTGCTCGGGGTCTGTCGTCCCCTTGCATGGGGACAACACGCGTCCCTCGGCTGGCCCCACATGTGCCCCACAGTGTGGGTCTGGCACCAGCAGCAGTCTCACTGCTGCTTACACAGGTGCAGAAATACCCGCAGCCTTGGGGCTGAGGTGTCAGCACCTTTGCTAGCATCTACTTTGCTGTTTTGGTAGCGAACTCCTTGCTTTTGTTCCGTCGTAGCAGGGTCAGTGAAGGAGGAAAGTTCCCCGGAGGCTCAGCACTGAGCACTAAGCACGCTTTTCACTATAGGGATTTCATTCCAAGGGTTTTGGCATAAACCAAATTGACATCACCTTGGCAAACCCTGTGAGCCCCGATTCCTCCCGTGCAGGGGGACTAGCAGTGCCCTCCGCACTCAAGGCAGGTCCCACTGGGCTCAGTGGCAGAGTCAGACCGTGGCGTGTCACAGGCACCCCTGTGTTTGAGGGCATTGCTCATTGCTCGCCTGCTCCCTCCTGTCATACCTACCCTGAAAGCACATAGCTGAGGTTGCAAAGGTGAGCACCCGAAAGCTTGTGAGTACCTTAAAGACAGTTAACTGTGCAATTTTATTTTGCAATTTAACAGTGGTTGTGCATGACTTTTTACATCCTACTCCCGTTGATCCTGCAAGTTCCAGTTTTACCCTCTGCACTCATCCCAGCCCTGCAATTTCCTTTCCTATCCCATATCTTCTTCTCCCTGGGATAGACAACCTGAATGATGTTCCTCAAGCCCGTGGACTGTCCGTCCAAGTCCCTTCTTGGTCCTTCCCCATCACTCATCACAGTCTCCCTGCCCAGCTAGTTCCTCTGCCACCTCCTTCACTGACTTGAATTCCCCCTTTCTCAAGCTGCAAAGATTCAGTCTCTGTGCCCCCCTCCAGCACCTCACCTAGCGTCATGTCTTGGGGATGCAGAACTAGGAGCATTTCCCCAGTCCCTGCCTGTAGCAGCCAAGCAATAGGTGCCTTGGGCTAACGTGTCTATGGCACAGCCGCTCTGGAGCACTGGGCTGGAGCAAGGGGATATTCAGCAGGGTATTATGTGGAATAGCCAGGACTCAGCTTGTGTTTCCCCAGGGCAGCCGCTCCGCTTCGGGTGCAGGATGAGGTTTCAGGCGCTCTGGCAAGGCTGGGGCTGCAGAGAGCTGCGTTTAATACGGCTCAGTTACACATGTGGCCGTCTTGGGGGTCCTCAAATTCCCACGTGAAGCAGAAGAGATGGTTGAAGTTCATATTAATTGTCAGCGTTGGAGAGGTACCAGTAACCCATGAGTGTCTTGGGGGACCAGACTTTCAAACAAAGGAGCCTGCGACGCTCTCGCAGGGCCCTGGGCATGATGAAAAGTGTCACCGTGTAGTTTGGTACCTGGAGAGTGATAGGATGTTAAAAAAAGATGCACTAAGGAAAGGCTGAAAAGGACTTGGACACTCTTCTTTTTTCTTGGCTTGTGAAGTTCTCAACAGAGTAATGACTCTCCGTGCTTTTTTTAATGTGAGCATCATTTTTACCATGTTTCTCCCTCCAGGTGGAGGTTATTTGCTAAGTCAACAACTAGACACAACTGAATTCCTCTAAAAGAGGTGTGGTAGGAAAAGGTCGGTGCTGATCCCAGCGCAAACGAGCACCTACGGCCGGGTTGTGTGGCATCTGCTCGGAGATGCGTGGCTCCTGCTTGCAAAGAGCAAGGCCCAAGCGGGGCAGGAAAACAAGTGGAAAAAGGACAGTTGGGAAAACACAATCAGATGAGACCCCGTCGCCTTCAGTAGTGACACGGAGATGCCAGGCAAGGTGGACCCAGGGCTGTCTGCGCTGCCTCCTGTTGCAGCCTGTCCTGAGTGCTCTGGAGGAACGTGTGAGGTCCCCAACAACAGGCACCCATGGAGTAATACGTCCCCCAGGAAGCTTCTTCCTGGTGAAAACAGAGGTTGCTTGAGGTCTGACAAGGTTTCAAAAGCTCTCTCTATTCTTCGATAACACAAACTGTTCCTGCTTCTTCATTATGTGCTTGTGATTCATCTGTTTTCTAAGTCATAGCAGTGCCTTTGTTCTCAGTGACTTCTTGTGACAGGGAGTTCCACGGACCAGTTGTATGTTGTATGAAAAAAAGACGGAAATGAAAGCTGGGAAAGAGCAATAACCAAGTAAAAGCCAAGAGGGTTTTTTGTTTGTTTGTTTGTTTAAATCATAAACCCAGAGCTAAGGGACTTGCTCGAGGCCGTACGATGCTTCCGAGTTCCAAGCAGTGATTTTACTGCTGCCAACCAAACCTGCCTGTTGAATTGGCTGGGAGTTTGGTACAGACCCGTGTCTCGTAACTAGGTTAAGCTACGGAGGCTAGTGACAGAGCTGCCTGAAGAAAGTTTGGAAAGAACAAGTCGTGCTGGGAGCATTAAAATGAATAATTAAGACTTGGATTCCTTTAGGGAGGAAAAGAATTTATTGCTGCTCTTTTCTCTAGCCAAGGGGGACATTTGTTATTGAATTTTGAATTTTGAGACAAAACGCCAATGTGGTTTGGGGGCTTGGAGGGGAGGGAATTTTTTTTTCTACCTGGATAATCAACCCACACAATTAGGTGCTCTGTGCTGATTAAACCAATGGGTTATTTCTTACACCATATATCAAGAATCTAGAATTGTGTTTCAGTGCAGTGGTCCTCGGTCAATTTTGCTTTCAGAAAAATAAAGAAATGTGCTGAGAAAGAAACTCTCCTCCTCTCTCTGCTGTAGTGTCTTGACATTTACATGTGCTCAGGGTGCCCTGCGTCCCATTTTACTATAGCAGCATAACTCCATCAGCCCCAGCAGACTCTGCTGCCTGTGTGGGTGAGGGCACTATCAGGGCAGGTCGCTGGGGTTTGCAGGACTTGGCGTCTTGGATTGTCATTCATGCAAAATGGAAATGGAAAGTGATGGCACCTACCAGGTGGAGACCCTGCCCCAGGACAGTGAGCCTCATGGATGAAGCAGGGTATAATCAGGCCTCAGTTCTTAATTAATGGGGCGTTTCCAGTTTCAACTGGGTCATGAGCCAAGTGTTAAATAACCTATGTGAAACAGGCAGCAAACAAGCTTTTCAGCTTTTTTTATTATTATTTAAATACCTAAAAAAAAAAAAGTGCAAGTCCTTTGGCGTGGCTGAACTGTGGTCATTGCAACAAGGAGCTCRGAACCCCTTCTTGGATGCAGCTCCCGCATGTGGTGTTCGCAGTTGGCTTGTCAGCTCTCCTTGAAGTGAGTCCACGTGCTGCCTATATGTTCTCTGARCGCGCTGCTCCACTGTCCAAGCTATGACTTCATGCTCTCTGCTCTTGGCTGCCTGGTGCAGGCCCCTCGTCTTTCTGCTCTGAGTTGCCATTGCAACGGATGGCCCAAGCGTGTTTTCCACTGGCTTTGTACATTATCCATAGGCAATGTCCTCCATATAGACTTGGGTTTATTCCTATGAGCCACAGGCCAACTAGACTTTATTGACTGCCCTTAGGCYGGTGCTGCATAAGTGTTTCTGCATTATTCTTTAAATGCTCAGCAAGAGGTTGATCTATGTTAATGTTTTGGTCTTGCTCTTCTGTCTGCTCTCCAGGAGAATCCTTGAGCTTTGCAGATGATTTGCTTTCTGGCCTTGCAACCTCCTGTGTGGCAGCGGGTAGGAGCCATGGAGACGTCCCTGAAACCAGCCTCTATTCAGTCATTTTCAAGTGCCTGGAACCAGATGGTCTGTACAAGTAAGGAGAGGCGTATGGGAAGGTGCTGGGAGGCAAGTGGGAATCTCCAGTGCTATTAATTAATTGTTATTAGCTTTTCTCTTACAATGGAGCCTAAGGGCCTTGGTTTGGGCCGCGCTGTGTTGCACCAGACCCTGTACAAATTGTGAGATTCTTTTGTTGCTTTGGGTGTTAGGCTTACCCAACGGCAAAGCAGTGCCAGCCAGCACAGCAGGGGGGATCTGAGGGATACCCCACTGGAATAACCCACATCCTCAACGTGATGGTCCATGCATGGAGGACGTGGGGGAGCAACGTAGCCAGAAGTGAAAGGAGACCTGAGCCCTCTGCACTAGGTGCTGGTTATAAAGCCCTGGGTATGTTGGTCGGTCACATACCGGCTCAAAGGGACAGCAAATGCCCCTGCCTGTCCTCCTGTCACTTCTATCATGGTGCTTAGTGACATGGGCATTGACGGCCTTGCTCACTTGACCCTCCTGAAACCACCCTGATAATGTTTTTGAGAAACAGAGGTTAGATTTCCTGCGCAGCAGTTTGTGCCTTGCATAGTTCCAGCATCCAAACATTAACTTCTCCTGCAGTATTGTTGGGAGGGATCAAGGAGGGATCAACCTCCTCCCCTAAAAGACAGATCAGAAATCCTACAGGTCCTCGTTATCTGGAGAATTCAGCTTGTCTGGGTCCTTGCCTCCCTCTTCAGACTCCTCTTCCTCCCACGTGTGCTTTTTAGGCCTGGTACCCACCATGTCTTCTGTGGGGGGAAATAAAAGGGGGAAAAAAAGTGAGAGGGGAAAAGAAAGGCAGGAAGGAGAAAGAAAGACRGAGTAAGCAAGAGAGAAACTCAGGGCTTAATGTCAGAGTGACTGTAATAATTAAAACACATCTTGTAGTGAGTAATGAAACTTTTTATGGGACCACAAAAGCAGTTAAAGCGAGAGCTGGCAAATGGTCTGTCAGCGAGAACTTTTTAAGATCTTGATTAATACTTTCCCTTTGCCTCCCCCTCCACCACCCCCCAGTTAAGCATGCTGACAGCCTCCAAAGAGGGAGAAGCCTTTATTACACATCTCTGGAGCGGAGCTGCGTCCARGAGCCGGCTCCAAGTGATACCTCTTGCCATTTAATCATTTTAAATGTTTTCTTGTTAAGTATATATATAATGCATAAATATAATTCCTAGTATCGTTGGGGTTCGGGCTGCTCTGTAAAGGTGCCAGGGAGAGTCTGAAGCAGCCACAGAGCTCGCTGGTAATCTGGTCATGGGCTAGTGGTGGCCAGGGCRCTGGGCAAGGGCAGCACTGCTCCACTTGCCATCGAGGCTGAAGCCGAGTGGACACAGTGCCTGGGGAACCAGGAGGTCTGGCTCGTTGGCAGCCCAGGTTGCCAGATCTTCTTCCCCATCTGCTGGGCAGGGGTAATTGCACTCGCTCATCTCTTTAGGGGCTCCRTGATCTATTTCCTGGGGTCTGTAAAGGGCTTGGAGAGCCCTGCGTGGAAGGCAGCGTGCTTTGTCCRGTGCTGTGTCATCTCTGTGGCCAAAGTCAGCCTTGGCTTTGGGTCCAGAACGAGCCTCGTGCCCTGAAGTGGCTTGGGCACCTTCTGCTTTCTGCAAGTGCCCTCGAGGGGAAGTGCAGAAGTTCTTGAAGGAACCAGCAGGCATCAACTCACTGGTGTCAGGGAGCTGTGGACGCTCATGCAGGACGGCAAGGAGCCCTCAGCATGTGCTCCCAGGGCTGTGTGTGCCCTTCCCAGGTGTGTGCTTCCCAGGTGTACCCTTCCCAGGTGTGCCCTTCCCACGTGTGTGCTTCCCACGTGTCTGTATGCTTATGTGCACGTATGCAGGGACAGGGTCATCTGGCATCCACGGTCCTGAGCCACCTCTCCGGGAGATGCAGAAACTGGTGCACACTGCAGGATGCTCAGGCAGCGTCGGTGCTTGCATCCCCAAGCACATGCACACGGAGCGATACACYGCATGCCAGGCGTGTTTCCTTACACTGCTCTGCGTGCATATGTATGCAGCGTGCACGCATTTGCTCCAACCTTGGACCTAGCTAGCGTGTGTTTACTTAGCATCTGTGCATTCCCAGATACATAAACACACATATTAAATATTCCCGTGCTCAGATGTCCATACAGTTGCGACACAGCGTGAAGGAAGCCAGAACAGTGAAATGTGAGGCTAACACTCTGTTCTGAACCCGTGCGGACATAACAACAACAGAAACATGGGCACAGGGTCATTTTTTAAATTGAATTTCTTCTGCTTGTTTCATTTGTTTCTGTGGAAAAAAAGCTATCTTGGAAAGCTCTGACCTGGGTATAATCTTGATTATAGCAACGCAGCAGGGCTCTGCATTTTTGTCTGGCCTGTTAGGTGAACWCACAGATCCCGGGTGGCATCAGAGCTCTTCAAAAGCTAAAGCTTTTGCTCATTCAGTAGTCGGAGCGTATCCCGTAAGCCCCAGGAGAGGACTGGGAGACGGTRGAGGTCCCCTGCTCTGTGCATGTGCCTGACATCCTGTCCCTTTGCTTCTGCAGCACCTACGGCGATTAGGTTGGCCAATCTTTTGGCATATTACCAGCTTGAGCATTGAAAACGGAACCAGAAAATGCTCTTCAAACAAACAAGCAAACAAAGTCTGGTTGATTTCTCTGCTCTTGGGACTCCTGTGATTTCAAAACAAAAACTAACAAAAGGAGAACTAATTTCTTTGTCCTTTGCAGTTTCAGTCTGATGGAAATACAGTGTCTACTGACTCTCTTTTTTCCCCTTGTCTGTATGCGGTGGGATTGCTAGTCCCTGCCTGGTCCCTGCTGGCCAGGAGAGCAGTTAATGCCGATCACACTGATGCTTTGGGAGATAGGACTGTGCTGGGACAGGCAGTTCCTGACATGCTGAACACCAAATACCAGTCGAGAGAAAGGGCTCACGCTGTCTCAGATGCCAAGCTCTGGCTGGATGACTGCACTTACCTGGCGCCTGGCCCAAGTACCCTCCACCTCCCAGCAAACCCAACCTGTTTCTGCTGCTGTGACAAGTTTTCAGCATCCTGCAACCTCCCTGAGCCCTCAGCCCAACTCACCATCACAGCCTTTCACCTGGCCGTTCCCTGAGCACCTCAMGGCACCTCTTTATGGGGCTATACCTGACCGTGTGCTGGACAGCAGGATACGAGCACAGCATCCTTGTTTGCCATACTTGGGAAGACACCAGGAGCTGGAAGCCAAAAAGGGAAAATCTGGAACAGGAGATGAACTTCCCTCCCGCTCTTCTATGAAGCTGCAACACAAACACACCAGCTTCTCTTCCCTACACCRCAGATACTATAATTATAGATTAGATTAAATCCCAGTGTTTCACTTTATTTACATTCCTGACCTAGCCTATTCATTTCCGGTGTTTGTGCCAAGAATCAGCACAAAATTTACTGGAAATAATATGGAAGTCATCAGGATCTCTTCCAGAGCCTTTCCTTGGAGTATGTTCATTTGCTGAGAAGAAGCCTCAAATTTGCATTCCCTTTGCTGGACCAGATAGGGTTACCCTGGAGTGATCCTGAACCGGTCTGGAGCCGCTGGGAGAGCAAGTTTCTGGAGAGCGTTGGAGAGATGGGAGGGCAGATTGGGCATTTCCACTGGATGGAAGAGGATTTATTCAAACCTCAGAATGGCAACGCAAGGCCTAGACCCGTTTTGTCCAGCCATCCTCATCCTCCATGGCCATGGAGACCAACTCCAGCACGGCCAGGCCTAGCTTCTGCCATCGGAGTTTGGCMAGCAGTGAACGTCCTGGTTTTGGCYAACTTAAAGAAAGAGGGAAGGARGTTGACCAGGAGGGGACTCCTCTTAGCACTGAGTAAGAGCGATTGCAGTTCAGCATGCTGAATGTGCCGAAAGAACTGGCCCAGAACAAGGCTSATTAATGTTGATTGACCTCTGCCTTATGCAGGGCTGGGATAAAAAAGTGGATTGGAAACCCTTGGTRCTCAAGAGGCTGCTAATGCTGGCAACGCGCCACTGCTCCTTATATGATACTAATTGTTATTGTTGGTCTTCCGTCAGAAAGACACATGAATGAGCATCAGAGCAATGAGAGGCAGATCCCGAATAGCTCAGTGGCATGGGTTAAAACACATCTGTTRCAGCCCTTGGCTGAGTCCCCTGTGTGCACAGGAGCTGTGCTGCTTCATTGGATCCACCTCTTCTGCTCCACAGGCTTTCCAGCTTCCTGCAGCCAAGCACTGTGTGGCTGGAGTTTCTTCTCAGGCATTCCTGTCTTGCTGAAGCTCAGACAAGGGAAGTTAGGAATTGAACAAGTGTTTGCTGCATCCCAAGCCTGTGCTCTGGCTGCATCAGTTTAGGGCTGCTTTATACCCAGGCTTCCCAAAGACTGACTTGCGTTTGTTTGCTGAAATAAGTCCAYCAGTGGGACACCTGGGCCCATCTGGGCTATGTGCAGATCACTAGAATGGAGGTGGACTGGACCTTTTAAAGCCAGTCTTTACAGTGGTCACAGACTGAGCAGAGGAAGGAAGTAGTCTCTCCTTCTGCCAATATTAATGAAACCCCATTCATGGAAGCAGGTTGGGCTCCTACTGCGGTTTCCAACGTTGGTGTCATTATCAGCATTACAGTCCTGCASAGAGGACTGCAGATATGGAAGCCATGCCAAAGTCATTCTCTCTGCCTTGAGTCCAGGGCTGGAGGCTGTTCCCAGCTCTGCCGTTGCTCTACTGCASGGTTTGAACAGATGCTTTGTCTCGTTTTCATCTTCATCTGTTTGCCTGTCTCCTTAGTTTGCAAACTCAGGAAGCCTGAAGCTCTCTCTTGCTCTCTCTACCCACAGCCAAGCCTGCAGTGGATCCCATCAGGCCTTCCAGGTGCTACTGCAATATTGCTACTGCCAACCATTTTGCTCTCGCTGTCCTGAAGTTTGGGGTTGTGCCTGAAGCCTATTTAGGACTTTAGACCTGTCTCTGCCACCAGTATTCAGCCACCTGGAAGAGATCTGGAGTCAGGAGGTGCCTTTCCAATGGCCTCAGTGGAACCGTCTTCCTTAATATCTGCCAAGTGTTTGAGTGTCTCCTGCCATTTTTTTGGAAAGGCCAAGTTTTCCTCCCTAAATTCTCTGCATCTGCTTACACTTCGTGCCACAAAGAAACAGAACAGCCTTTGTTGCCTCCCCATGACCAGCTCCTCCCCGCCCTTCCTTAGGACGTCCGCRTTGAAATAACATTCTTGGTGTTTTTGTTCTAAAAACTCCTGGCGTCTGAGCTTCAAATCTAGCTTAGGTTTGCGTCGGCCTCTTTGCATTGCTCCGTTGGGGGTGGCCGGAGGAAGGCTGGTGGGAAGGGGTGAGGAGGAGGAGGAGGCATGACCCAAATGGTTGTTTGGGTACCGCAACTGGGGGAGTGTGTGGATAGATGAGTCTTCCTGGAAGTGGCAGCAGGGCAGAGAGGAGGAGTTTGGCCTGTTTGTATGCTGATAGACAAATGGACCTTTGCAATTCCACCTCCTTTTTTTTTTTTTTTTTTCCCCATCACCAATTCAGTAACCCTTTAGAGTTATGGGCTTGAAGATTATTTTTATTTCTGAGTCTGTAGCAGTATAATGCTGCTAAAATAGATCTTTCCAAGTCTTATTGACTAATGAGAGAGCAAATGCAAGAGATGCAGCATAAACACAGACGTTGCTGGCTTTGATTTGTTTCAAAACCAGCAAGGACTGCACTTTGCGACCGTGTTCCTTTGTTTTCCTTTCRCCTCATCAGTTGTCTGTTGTGCAGACCACCTTCGTTCTGAAGGTTAGAACGCTGAGGCAAGTGCTGATGTGATTCCTGCAGCAGCGCCGAGGTTTCACACATACACACACACCCCTCCTGGGACAACAGGAGTGCACCGAGTGGAGTGGCATTTCTCTTACTTTGCAGGATAGAAATGGGTAGGACAAGGAGCAGGAAGGAGTAGGACAAGCGCTTTGGTTCACACTGGCCATTTCCTAGCAGAGGAAACTGAGGCAGGGAGCAGCCTAATACCAGAAGCTCTCCACTTGGCTGAAGCTGAGGGGAGAGCCACGTAAGGGTATTTCACGTAAGCCCCATTTAGAGAGATCCCCTAGGAGGATTACTTTCTTCAGCTTAGTTTATCTGGCATCTAGGTCCCTAAGAGTTCACACCATGTAAGTCCAGACGTGTCCCTGAAAACGCTGCCAACCAGTTTGATGCCTCTTTCTCAGCTTTTTTTTTGTTCCTCCCTGGAAAAGCCAATCTGGCAGTGACTTTTCTTCCACAGTAACGGGGACAGTGGGAGATGCCGCTTAGTGGGCTGGAACGTCCCCTCCGCTGCCAGGGCGCAGCTGATCCCTCGCTGGGGCTCTCGGGTGCTTTGCAGGAGCGATGCTGGCCTGCGAGGGGGTAGCACCGGGGCTTTGACACAAAGAGGCAGTATTACATAACGTCTGGAGCTCGTGGGTCCTGTTTCCACCCTGCTGGGGTGCACGCGGCCCAAGACAAGCTCTGCCCATGCTGATCTTGGAATTTAAACCATGGCAAGGCACGATGCAGAGAGGTCCAAGCCAGCTCAGACCCAGGTGCAGGCTAGCTGCGTTTGCCCGGCAGTCTCGTGCCTTTACACCTGCTCTAGCAAGCCCCGTGGGAGCGTAAGGGTGTATTAGGTGATGCACTGACCTGGTTTGGCAGGGCKGGTGTGCATCAGCATCCGAGCTGGTGCTTTGCATGGCACTGTGCTGCCTGGTGTCTGCGCCAGTCTCAGCACGATTCGCTCTCCACTGTGCAGCATCTTATGGGTCGGAAAGTCTTGTGTCACCCCTGTCAAATTTTGCACAGTCTCCTTCTGTAGAAGGATGGTTGAATTTGCAGTGTGCAGGTTCATCCGCTGCTGGACAATGTTTTGATGTTGGGAAGTGAAGTTTCAGTCTCCTCCTTTGACTGCCTTCCTGCATTCAGTAACAGTTCAGCAGTGAAGTCAACAGTGATGTCTATAGACAATTTAAGTTTTTAATAAGCTAATTCCTGCCCTAAGGAGTGGCCAGCAGCAGTTCCGCTGTATCCATAAATGGGCTGCCAAGAGGGATGTGAAGCTGCTCTAAGGCCCCAGGTATTGCTGCAGCCATAGGTGTCATCATCTGAAGCTAGAACATGTTCACATCCCACTGGAATAAATCAGCTCAGAAAGGSTCTGGGTCCCCAAAAGCTCTCAAACCTGAGATATTGAACCCAAAATGTGATGCTGATCCAAATAAAAAGAGAAGTCACAACTTAATGCTATTTGTGTATCTCTCCCTCCACAGTCTGGGAAACAAAGTTTATTGTTTCTGCCTGCAAGATCTGTCCCAGCTCATCTCAGCAGTGTGCATACCTCATACATGGAAAGCAAGTTCACAAAATTAGTTAAACTTTTGTTTTATTTTGTKTTTCCAGAGGACACCTGCCGCATACCCTCCCTCCCTGTCCTTTTCTTGTAACAACAAAGGCACAGAAAGCTCCCGACTAGCCTTATCTCCCAGAGAGCACTTGGTTATCTYCCTTCTCATTTCTTTCTTTTCTGTTATGCATTTTAAAAAAAAAGAAGGTTTCTCTTTTAATCTTGCATTTACGCAAAGCGTTACGTGTGCGGGCACCCATCGCTTGGTCTTGCCACGCTGCAGTTTATCTCAGCACAGAGTAACCCCTCCAGCTCTGTCACCCGTTCTCCTTCTCAAGGTTGCAGGATAAATCTGCTTCCAGTCCTCAAGGTGCTTCTTATGGGGGAGCTGCCGCATGAGGGAGTGTCTTGCAGAGAGGGTTGCTGAGCTTGGCTACTTCCCATTAAGTCCTGATTGACCATTTACTTATGCTTTGGGTTTGGGGATTGACTTTCTCAAAAAAAAAAAAAAAATGCAGTCTACTTTGTTTTTCTCTTCAAATTCTTAATAGGGAAGTTAGAGGAAATTGAGTGCATTTAAGCCTTTCCATGTTGGTCCAGTCTTTGATTTTCAGGTCTGACCCAGATCTTGTTGTACTCAATAGGGTGCATTATTTCCRTAGACTTCAGGCTTGGATTCATATCGTGGAGCAAAGTTGGGAAGAGGRTTTCTTGTGCCTCTTTAGTTGTAACTAGTGCTGCTTTAACCTTTTGTTTGATAGCAGATTTGTCAAGGGAACCTGTATTTTCAGAGCTTCCTCAGCTATGTGTCGAGGCTTTAGAAATCTCTGAAGTGTTGCAGAGGTTCAGAGCTTTCACTGCCTGTCTCAAGTTATGTAAGTGCTCTAGGTGGCCGAGTCCTTTTTCTGCTTTTGAAAGAGTATCCAATGAATTTAAGCTTCCCCAGTTTGGAGCTCCCTTTCAGTGTCAACTTCAGGTTGTCTTTGGCAGAGCCACAGCTCCCCTTGACTTCAGGTTAGTTTATACCAAAGTAGGTCAGCATAAGATAGAAACACTCAAATTTAGCGTGAAACTTGAAACTAGCTACTTTTTCCCTGAATTTTCCCACTTGTGAAATAGAGGTTTTAAAGGTTAGCTACATCTTTTGGTAGGTTTCTTTAAGGCTACCTAAATAGTAGTGTTTGTCAGGGAGCTTGGGGAGCATCTCTCTTTGCTTTGGGCKCATTGGCAACTCTGTCTTCTCACAGGCTTTTTCTGGCCTCCATCAGGGCTCTGTGCCGTTTTAGCACTRTCTTTCTGATTAGCTCTTGCGGCACCTCAAACGTTCCTCTCCCACTGCCGTTGCCCAAATCCTGTCCTTGGCACCCAGCCCTTTCTGAGAAGTTCGACGTGCCCCTAGGAAGTCAGCGGTCGTAAGGGCGAGAGCCCAGCACCGAGCAGACACCAGCCAGATGCACCCAGCACGCACTGAGCGCAGAGTCCAGGCCCCCTCTCCATCTGAGTTGCTAGCGGTGGGTGATGTTCATCCATTCCCTTTGGGTGGACTTCTCCAGTAAGATATGATGCTTTTCTCCACTCCGTTGAGATGTATCTGAAGGTCTAAGGGAGGAGATCAGAATCCGTGCATGAGGAGTGGTTTATTAGTGGCCAAATGGACTATCACTCTAGCAGGGAACACCATCCCTGGAAGTGGTGATGAGGTTCCCATCCCACCACGTAGATGCCACCGCAATAATCAACAGCTTTTACTTTTCAGTATCCTGAATAAAATGGGAGCATTTTATTGTGCCTCATAATAAAATCTCCTCACTATAGTGTCTGGGTTTGGCWGCTACTGACTGTCTAATGCCCCAATTCAACGCCGTCCTGTACTACCAAAGCTGTAAGTGTTTGCCTTGAGTATCTTTAGGGTGAGTTCCCTGCACCACACGTGCCCCCATCACTCCTGATCACCGCACAAACACTTCCCTGCACTCTTCAGGAACGAGATAAATTTGATTATACAGCAATATGGTTTCTGTTATGAAAAAGGGAAAGAAAATACCCTGGCTTTCACTGCAAACCCTCAGAGCCAAAACTTATGTCATAATTTAAATGTTTCTTAAAAAAAAGGATACGAGGGTGAGGTTGTTCTTTGTTCAAGTGGCAGYGGATGGGGGAAGCAGTGGGGCAGGGGGATCCCGTCTCTGCTATATGAACAGGAGCTCCAGATGTGGAGAGCCAGACTTGTAGATCTAGGTAAGGATCTTGTTTCTTCTCRACCATGATGGGTACGAGCCCTCCCCAAGTGACTGAGGAGCAGCGGGACCCATAGGGAGGGTAGGAAGTCAACCTGGTTTYGCAACTGATCCTGTTATGGGAGCTGTGCCCTGACTTCCAAACGTGGGACTTGCTGCAGTGTTTGGTTCAGACAGCCAGGACTTTTGGCCTTGATGGGTGGCCATGGCCAAATTGCTTCCTTCCTCAGTGCCTCAGTTCCCTTTCCCAACACCCTTGGAGGCCGGTGCATGACTAGGCAGATTGATGGCTTATGAGCATTTTTCCTTTCCGTCTGGTTTACATCATTGCAATCTACCAACCTCAGGTGACAGAGGAGCAGGCGGAGCACGTATCCCTCRTGCAAGGGGATGCATCCTTTGCACTCACGGGGTGCCTGCTTCTCCTGGGGAGCAGTGGGTGCTGGGTGAGTGGATAGAGCCCCCTCACCCACCCCCTGGGGCAGGGCAGCGTTTGCCTGTCTCCGCTCTGTGTAGTCACTCCCAGACCTCCAGAAACCAGAGAACACACTGCCCGGGTAATCTAATAGGGGCGGCCTTCCCGGCACCGCCGCGGCCTGTAATGCATTTACCTGAGTGACAGGCAGCCCTCCCTGTCCTCCACCGCCCTTGCTCTTCTTCCCTCTGGGTTTGGAGGCTTGGCTAGGGCTTGTTTAAGTGTTGCAGTGTGTTCCCTGTGTCAGTGCTGGACYCTAGTGATTTAAGATACGGCCGTCAGGACTGGTGTGCGCATCTGTTCATCCCTCTTTATTGGTTCGGATGTGGAGAGCTGGGAAGCTGCTCCTTGCTGGGTCTTTCCCATAGCAGCAGCAGGAATTTGTGCCTTCATGTTACCCAACAGCAACATAAACCCGTAACCCTTATCACAGAGCCTGTATGAGGTGAGGTCAGGGCCAGCCCCTGGGCCTCTACTGTGTAGAATGACCAAGGCTATGTGTGCCTTGAGGTGTTCAACCAGGACATTGGTGTGGCTCTGCRTGCACGTACCTGCAGGCAGTTGTGCAGCTCCTTAGGTATATGCTCCAACAGGTAAAGCAAACCCTTTGCACGTGGGTTTTCATGCCATTGCAGCCATTGGTGCCTTGCAGGAGGAGGTTTGCACCTCCTGTAGCTGGGTAGGACAGCAGGAATATCAATTTCTGCCTTACAGAGCCAAGTCTATGTGCTGGCCCTGGCTGCTGCCACTGTCGTTTTCTTGCTGTGCTGGTCACTTTTCGGGCATGCTGGTTGATAATACTTGGCTGTGTTTGAGTCTTGCAGCACAGCACCGAGCTTTGCCCAAGGTGGGAATTGCACAGGGCACTTTGTTCTTGTTTTCAGCCAGTTCATGTGGGTTTCAAGAGGTGGAGGAGGACTAGAAGAGGAGCTACCAAACTTGAATGTCTGTCTAGACTGGGCTACAACCCAAATTTCAAAAGGCAGCACCATGGAGGACACAGGGTAGGGCTTCCTTTTCAGCACCTGCATTTGTGCAGTTGCCCTGTTGTCACTGCGCTTGCAGCTGAAGCCTCGGTGGCTCCTCTTGTGTATCCAGACTGCCCCATAGCTGCTCTGCAGAGTTACCCCATTGCAGGGCAGCCCTTTCCACAAACCCTCACCCCTGCTTCACCCTCCGCAGTCTCCTCGGTCCTTCAGGCCGTCTCCAGCTTTCCGGCTCTGTCCCTGGTTTATACCCGCCGCACTGCCACGCGCGGAGTTGTTTTCCAAGTGGAAATATGAGTTGAAGTATTAACTCCACAAGGGCTTTTCTGTGCAATGCACTGGGATTAAATATTTATGTTGGCAAAAAGCATGTAATAGGCAGCTTAAGATCAGAGATAATGAAATTGAGGTGTATGAAGAAAGGGGGGAGGTGGAGAGTCTTGCAGGAGCAGAAGGGAGAGAGACCCAAGTGGGTCATAGTATGTGTACATGAGGTACTGCTTGTGCTATTATTAATGTCCCACCTGTTTGCTGGGGTGGGGGGGATGGAATCTAAGGCCCAAACCCAGGGCTGGGAGCTCTGCAACACGAGGGTATAAAGCTGAGATGAGCAAGGATTCCTTCCTTGCATAGAGAGCAGCACCGGGCAGCTTGGAGCCGCTTTAAGTGGGGTCAGGCCTGGACTTTGCTGGGGCAGATGGCTGAGTGTGGGATTCGTGAGGGATGAGCCCCTCTCTGTGTCATCTGCGAATGATAATACGGTTCTAAATCATTAATAGCGCTGATATAGGATCCCTTGCTCTTCCTGGCTGCCGCAGTCAAGGTTATTTACTGGTGACTGTACGTGATCAGGCGGCAACGTGGTTTGGATTATACGGAGGGCTCCTGATCAGGTCAGGAAGGTGGTAGCGGTGGTGGCAGCAGCCGGTTCTGTACCTTGCCGCACCATGGTCTGTGCAACCGTGGTGGCGAGTGCTGAGCAAGAGCCACGGGCACATTGCAGAGGGGTCAGCGGGATGAGGAGAGGTGGCCCACGAGGAGAGCGTTTGCTGGATGCAAGAAGAGCCTGCAGGAGGGCCCGCTCTTCCGCAGCAGGAGAAAAACAAGGAACAAATGCAAAAGCAGAGGACGCTGCTCTTTCTCAATTCATTATCTTTATGGGACAGCAAGCCCTCTCTTCCCTCACGCGCTCGGCCTGACAAATATCACCGACGAGGGAGCACGGGGGGATGCGAGTCCCGCGCCGAGCTGTGGGACTGCGGCCAGTAGCGGAGCCACCAGGGAGATATGAAACAAGTCATGAATGGAGTGTTAGGAGAGAATGGAAATTCTCCCCTGGCTCCCAGGCGGGCTCTCTTGCGGGGGGTCCCTTGCTCACGATGACAGCGCTGCCTCTCATAAACACGCGTTTCCTCATCCCCGTTTGTTTCTCTCTCTTGTGCAATCTCGTGTACCAGACGGGAATGGGAGCGCGTCCCGGTGGTACGTGAATGTGTTACACAAAGCCTTCCCACCCTGCCACCAACGAAGCACTGAGAAATAAAAACAGGGTTTAAAGAGACGAAGACGAAGGAAAAAGGAGGGGAAAAACAAGAAAGATGGGGAGCTGGATGAATTTGCTACTGGACATTGGTTGTTAGGAACGTAAACTTAAGAGCATGACTGTGTTATTAGTTTGCAGTGTCAGGCAGCCCTCAGAAACCCTCATGATGCTAGGTACTATCCATCCTCCTAGGGAAACAAAGTTCCTTCCCCAAATGACTTCGCTGAGTGAGTGGGAGGGGAAAATGGGACAGCAAACTGGGGCAAAGTGACTTGCTGGGAATGGCACAGACAGCGCTTGGTTTGAGAGCCCGGACGCCCAGCCCGCCCCGCCAACACAGCCCCGCGTGCTGGGTTGCTTTGCTGCTGGTGTGGGAGCAACACTCCTGCAGTTTGTACTTCCCATGTGTCAGCTTTTGCTCTTCTTGTGCGTGATCTGGGCTGTCCTCCTCCAACAAGCTGTTTGACTGGGTTGCAGCAAGGGTGAGGTGTGATGCTAAGGTGTGCGAGGGGCAGATCCCACCGGCGAGCTCAGCAAGTCCTTTGCACTAGCAGCAGAGGGAAGCAGAAGCTTCCTACGCGTGGGACACCTTGCCTGGGATGATGTAACCGAGGAGGGGTGAAGGATTCATGTGTTAGCTGTAGCTGCAGCAGAGGAAAAAATTGCAGGGAGAAAGATGACACAAAACATAGTTCCTCTGCCCCTCCAGAAAAAAAGAAAGAAAGAAAGAAAGAAAGAAAGGCAAAAGAACCCTGAAGGGAAGGATACCTAAGGATCAATGTTGACCAGCAGAGAGGGGCTGGTTCTGCACCGTGTTTGCAAATGCATCTACCTCAATAGCAAGGCCCTTTTGCGTTGCTCAAGGTAGTGGGTCTTTGGTCCTGTCAAAGGCCTGCTGGGGGTAGCAGGGCTCTCTTTCTGGGATGGTCTGCTCTATAGTCATCATTTCAATAAAGAAATGATTCCAAGGGGTGAGAGGGGGGGGGACGAAAAACCCAAAACATCTGTTTTACTTCAAATCAGAGAAGATTCCTTTGCTTGCAAGGAATGTGTAAATCACGCCGGGCTGGGAGATGTGCATAACCCTGCCTGAAAGCTCCTCTGGACTTCAAAAGAATTCTAACGTGCTTACTGGGATTTTGTTTTTATTATTTGTTTCGCTCCCCCCCTCCATCCTAGCCTCAGCCCTCCCCTGTCTGCCTGTCAGACTTGTGAGAACTTCCCACCCGCTGTCAGCCATTCAGGCCATCCCCCTTTGATTCCAGGGCCTCGGGTTGTGGGGGGATAGACCACTGGGTAGAGGAGACCACAGACCTGGCTGGAGTCCTTCTGCCCGGCCTCACTGCTGCGCGCGGCTCCCGCTCGGCCACGGGCGAACGGCRGCCGTGGGAACCCTCCTGCTTTGCCACCATCATCTACCTCTTGGCATCTCCCCAGGCATCCCTCCTGTCTTCTCCGTGCTGCGTAGGCTGCGGCTGGCGGCGAGGAGGGACGTTGCAGAGGTTGTCCCAAGTGCGGGGCTGCCGCTGCAGACGGGCGGAGGGTATCAGTGCCTCTCGCTTGGAGGCCAGAGCATTTGGCCTGTTCCTCCCTTGGATTTTCTGAGAGAGACTTACAGAGGCTTCCCCCTCCTCCAAGCCATGCTATTGTGTTCCTTTATTGTTGTCATGCTTTGTTTCGCTTTGTTTTATGCGGAGAATGGAGTTAGGGCTGGCAAGTGATGCCAGAGAGCAAACGCGGAGAAGATGATACTCCCTGCTTGGAGGGGGCCTATCAGCCTCCTCATACCGACCTACTAAGGTGATGRTTCGCCCTAAGCCAGAGCGACCACCCTTGGGGCCAAGGACAGGCTCCACTGCCTGTGGGCRATGCAGCCCTCTGCCTTTCTTCTGAGCATGTCGATCAGGAGGCCTATTGTGGTGGCTTATATAAGAACAGAGAGCCATCAACCCGTTTGACATAGACCACCCACTACTCTTGAGATGACACTGTCTTTTGAAGTCGCTACCAGTCTGGACTGGATTTCAGCTAACAGTCCAGATGGAAGCCAAGCCCCCAGGAGGATGAGAACAAACCCTACCAAGGGGATCTCCTGGGGTAGCAAAACTGTTGAGTGTCTGGTTCTTGTTTAGAATGACTCCAAGGTTGGGAGGGGCAAACGTTTCCCAATTTGCCAAGGGTCGCAACCTTCCTCTTCTCCCATCTCCCAGGGGCCAGTGGTGGCCAAGTTTTGCAGAGGGTTTATAGGTTAAATGGCTGGTATGGTTAGCTGTGAACATTCCCATTGTGGAGCTCACTGCAGGGGCTGAGGGCCTCTCTCATCTCTCCTTTCTCCCTGGCACAACCAGAGGAAGGGTTTGATTTATTCCCCCTCTCTTGAGCAGCCTTCTCTCTGCAGCCGCAGCCTCCCCAAGCCCTGTTAGGGTGCTTGTCTCAGGAGTAGCCCAAGGTGCAGGAAGGAGCTAAAAGTGATTTTTGTCTCTCTGGAGGTCCACCTAGGACCCAGGGCTCGTGTGCTAATGGTTTCAGCTGTGTCTGAAAGCCACTCAGCCTTAGATTTGTGTGAAGCAGATAGGCTGTGCCTGCTCTGTAGTGGCTTACCTGTAAGGACATCACCTTCCAGAGGTGAGGTTGGGGACTTTGGGTGTCTGTCAGTCAGAGAAGTGGGGCAGGACTCTTCCATGCTTGGTTCCCTAAGGGGAAATTCAGGGGCAGAAGGTGCTGCAGTGGGCGCGATAGAGCACACAGGGTGCTCTGAGGGAACGGAGGGGACTCTGGGGGCCCTGGGACGTTGTGGAGAGCTGGAGGGAGCTACGGGTGTCGTGGTGCTGCTGTGAAGGATGCGGYGGTTGCTGAGGATGTTGCAGCCGTGTGGGATGCAGAGCCTGGGGAAAGCTCTGCTAGGCTGAGCTGCTTCAGGACAGCCCGCATCCATCACCGGCTATTGCTGACTCTGCATCAGAGTGGGACAAGTCCCTGTGGTTTGCAGCCTCAGGCTCCGATATGAGCTGTGGCATGGGTGGAGTTGCTGCAGCAGCACTGGGAGTTAACTCGTTTGACCTTGTCCAAAGGYTTTGTGTGGGATCTGCTGGTGAGAGCCTGCAGGACAGTCACTCTGGCAGTCGACACACTGATATGAACTGGTTTTGCTTTGCTGGAGACAAAAGCATCAGGCAGGACTGGCTCAGCATCACCTCTTCCTGGTTTGTTCCTCTGCCGAAGAAGAACACTAGGATTCATCTTTGGGGTGRCAGGGAGCTTCTCTGATCTTGCCAGGTGGAGGGGGATAAGTATCTTGCCCCAAGCCCTGAGGCACGTGGTGGAAACTGAGAAGAAGGAGACCAGTTTGGGATGCTTTGCGAGTAGCTGCCCAATATGAGCACATCTGCTAGTCGTCATCCTCACAGCTGGGGGAAGGAAGCAGGGATGCAGCAGCCAAAAAATCGAGACCCCCCCCCAAACATTCTCTTTCCATCCTTCCCAAAGCTCATAATTCTGCAGTTATCCTGCTTTTTGTGCCAGTATCCAAAGTTTGGGAAGCCTCCCTGCGGAACATTCTGAAGATTTGCTAGGCTACCTCAAACTGACCCCTAGTCACCCCTGGATGACCGAGACCCCTAGTTCCCTGCAGTGATCATGGGAGCAAAACCCCCAGGCTTGTGGCATAGGCCGTGTTACTATTTCCTCACATGAGGGCTGCTGTTTGGGATGTGCTGCCCGGCTGCCCTGCCAGGGAGCTGTTCTCTCGTCCTCGTTTCTTCTCCATCGGGAGCTTTTGCTCGGTGCAGCAGCCCCTCTCTCCAGGGAGCCTGGCCGTGCGCTTCCTTAGTCGTGGTGTAGAGCTGCTCCTGAAAGGCCGTGCTCAGCATGTGAGCCACACACCAGGGAAACCAAAACTTCATCCAGTGTGAGGGAGGAGCGACCAGGGGTTGCGAGGAGCAAGGATCACAAAGGAGGAAATCTGAAAGGCAGAGAGAAGGTCAAAGCGTCTCAGTCAGTGCTTCTGCCTCTTATCCCCATGATCATGAAGCCACCATGGGGATGCAGAGACCCCGAAGGCTGTGGTGACGGTGCTGCCCCTTCTGGGTAAAATCTTGGTCCTATTGGAACCAACATGCATTTTTCCCTTGATTATTCCAGTGAAACAAATGTTCACGTAAGGCACTCTTAGCATTGTCTGTTGCAAGGTGTTGCAGAGGAGCTTCTGGTTTTGTTCTTGTTCATTGCTCTGATAACGTGGGAGTCAGGGGCTGCAGCCAAGCCTGAGGTCCCAGCGCAACATCCACCCAGCGTCAGAGAGTCTCTGCCCAAGGCTTTTACATGAAAATAGGCAGTGCAGCATCACAGAATCACAGAATGACAGAATGCTTAAGGTTGGAAGGGACTTCTAGAGATCATCTAGTCCAACCCCCTGCTCCAGCAGGGACACCCAGAGCACGGGGCACAGGGTGGCATCCAGGGGGTTTGGAAGATCTCCAGAGCATGAGACTGCACAGCCTCTCTGGGCAGCCTGTTCCAGGGCTTTGTCACCTTCATCATTAAGAAATTTTTCCTTAAATTTTGTGGAACTTTTAGTGCTTTAGTTTGTGACCGTTTTCTCTAGTCCTATTGCTGGCCACCACTGAAAAGAGGCCAATATCATCCCCAAGAAGGCAGGAAATGAAGAAAAAAGATGTGTGAACTGCAAGAGCAGTTTACTGACAACTTCGTGTATGCATTTAAAGGCAAAGCTCCAGTGTGGCACCTGCGCTATTGCTACCACCAGGCTGATAGGAGCCGGGTCGGTTGTCACAGATGATTAAACAGAACCCAGTTTAAAATAAGGTGCTTTGCCTGAACAGTGGAAATGGCAAGAGAGCTTTCTGCAGGTATTTCTCAAGATATGGGCAATGTCTTGACTGGGCAATGTTTCCTATTTCCAGTACAGGCACATTACAGAAAGCCCAAAGCAGTGACAATACAAAGTAGAAAATGTCAGTCCTGTTCCAGATGGGCCCAGATGCATAAGCAGCAATTTTCTGGGTGCCGATAGCAGGTCAGTGATGCCCCTTGCAGCTCCTTACCCCCGTGGGCAGCAGACACCGAGCCACAGGACCCCTTCCTCCGTGTCCAGATGCCCCCCTGCACAGACACAGCCTCCGTTCATTGCTCAGCCCTGTCCCCGGCCCAGCCTGGCGTTCCAGACGGGCTTCAAATGCCCCAGCAGTAGCATCTGATTGCTGCAGTATTTGTGATAGTGCCAGCCCCAGGGAGGCAGCACGTGGACGTCAGCTGCTTTTTAGCTTAGCCCACATCCCGAGCTGCAGGATCTCCCTGTTGGGCTGGAATGTGCCTTGTCCATGTCCAAGGTCCGCAGCCCACCCTGCTAATCGGCACCACAAATGTGGGCACAACATAACCAAACAGCCTGGAATTCAGGGCCTAGCAAAACCACTGAGAAATCCTCTTCTTGCAAAAAAATGCTCCTTTCTTATTGTCTGCTTGTTATTTGCGGCGAGGGGGCGGGTGGTGTTCTCCGTTACCTTTCTTAATTAGCCCAAATCACGGAGTCGCCAACAAGCAATAAGCTGAACTGCATTCCTGTGGCTTGTGTGGATGCCTGCTTTTTTAATTTTTTCTTCATTTTTTATTGTAATGGTTTCTGAATTGGGACCGCTCACACTGCAGACGAATACCCACCCCTTTCTGCGCCTGCCCGGGCTCTGCYGTTGGCAGGCGAGCCCTGCTCTTGCTCCGTGTCCATCAATGAAAGCTCCTTGGTGGCTCAAAGTGTGGCACAGCTCCCTCTCACAGCCCACGTGGTCGCACATTGGCGGGACAGTGTTGGGGTGGCGTGGGATGGACCCCTGGCCATGGYTGGGAATGTGCATGGTCCGGCCCACAGTGCTCGGGGTGGAACACCCGTGGTTCTCCTTGCACCCTTCAGCACCCGTGGGCTCTCCCACTCACAGGCCTTGCAACATGAGTCTTTCAGGGAGGCCGTCTGGTTAAGGGTTGACTTCTCCACCAGCATGGGGAGGCTGTTGCTGCTGTCCGGATTGAAGATGTCACCATTCTGCCACTAGCATCACTGGAAAAAAGAAACATGTATTTGTGCCCCCAGTCTCCCTCTCACAGCCTCCAAGCGATTACTGATTCACCACCTTAACAAGCCCARTAAGCAACACATGGTCACACAGTTGTCTCCCTGCATTTCTCACTCAAGGGCACTGTGAAGGCAGTAAACACTCCCCAGTTTTCCATCCCTAAAGACGTCTGCAGTAGCGAGCCCTTCACTAGAGTGACCAAGAGTAGAAGGGAAYAAAGAAGGGAATTGCTGGGGGAGGATGGTGCTTTCCTGCYGTCCCCAAGGGCAGGGATGCGTGGCGGGCCCTGGGCGAACAGCGTGCTGACGTCCGTATGTGCTTATGGGCATTGTTCCTGTTCGTTTCATGCTGAACATGCTCGAGCCCAGGCATCGTCTGAACTTTTCTGGCATCGCGTCGCTCCTGCTGAGCCCGCATGCTGAGATCACTGTTCCTCGCGGCTGGCCCGGGCCAGCTGCCTCCTCTCCGAACGGAGGGGATGTCGTGGGGAGGATGCGGGGAGGCCGGCGGAGATTGCCAAGACCTGGTCCGTGGAGGGCTTTTAAACAGAGGCCTTCAAATTGTTTTTCTGATGGAACAGGAAACCAGAAGGGCTGGCARAGTGCAAGTGTGATGTGTTTGTGTCAGCACACTGGACCAGCCTCAGCTGCATAGTGTTGGTTGCGTGCAAGCCCCGAGATGGGGGCTGTTGTAGAGGGCCAGAAGGAGCTGTAAACAGAGGGAGGACAGCAAGATGTGCAGACAGAACCACATTGACTTGCCTCGATGAGGGCAAGATGTGAGTCTGCATGAGTCACTGGTAGTATTAGCCACCCAGTGAGGCTAGAGGAGATCCTGCTTCCTCACCATGCTTCGGGAACAACTGGGGCTGCAACTTCCCTGCACTGCAGTTGCAGAAACCGCCTTCCTTGGAAAGCCAGCCTGGAGCAGAGCTTTTGTTGCTCCAGAGCTGGTGACTTCAATTCTGAGCCTGTGGAGCCAAAAGCCAACAGCCAGTGCTTTGAACTGACAGGTGGAGAATAGAGGGACAGAGCCATAGCACCGAGCAGGACGCACAGGGCACGTCTGCCAAGYGCCGAGGTCCTGCAGAGATCCCGTGGCTGTGGAACGAGGCACCGTGCCCGAGCTTATCAGCCAGGCTGAGCAGCCAGGACCTGTTGGCGAGAGCGCAGCACTAGGCTGTTGTGCTTGCACCACCATGGAAACCGTGAGACAATATTTCTRCGTGATGCTGGACTCTGGCGTGCTGCTGGAACAGCATCTCTGCCCTGTCCCCTATTTCCATGGAGCGGGGACCCCCTCGGCACGGTCAGGGGTTGCCTCATAGCTGCGGATTGCGTGCCGACACGCTCCCTTACTTAGCATGGGTGTCCCGGAGCTGGGAGGGGTGTTTGTTGGACTCCTTGTTGGACCCTTCTGCAGCACTGACAGCTAGTTTGTGATCCTGCATCTCATTGACCAGCTCCCGAAGCCCTGAGGCTTGGGAAGGGCGGTACTCAAGAAAAACAAACAAGCAAAACCCAGAAATGTTTGCAATATCTCTATAGGATGTAAAGAGGTTGGCCAACGAGCGAAGGGAGGTCAGTCCTCAGAGGTAGAGGTCCTTATCTCCCTCCTCACCAATAAGACCCGTGAATAAAACACTCAAACATCATGAGCATAATGAGATGGTCTTAAAAAAACCATGAGCTGGTGTTGTTGTCTTTAAGTAAATAACAGGTTCTGGGGTTTCATTCTCAGCCTTGCAGTTTTATGCCTTTATTTATTTATTTATTTTTCTGAGTTGAAGMAAGCTGGAAACATATTGTTCTGAGTTGTTTTGTGTTTTCCTTCCTTGTTTTTGATTTTTTTTTTTTAATGCAATTGAGACTCTTCCACAATCGCTTGATTCCAGGAACTGAAGCGCAAACCCCCTGCTTTCTCTTCCTCCCACAAGAAGGATCTTGAGCCTAGTGATAAAATCCAGGCTTTAGCCAGCTTTGGGTGGAGTGTCTATGGGAAGGTGTTGTTGACATTTCGTGAGGCCACATATTAATTGCTTTCTATCTCTCTGAAAGTTCCTGCTGGTCCCCGTGGGCTTGCATATGGTAGTAAACATCCGCGTTGCTTTATGGGACAGCCCGTAACTGCTGTGCCTTGCTGCAGAGGTGGCCGCGTTTGCGAGCGTTGGATGGGCAGATCGCTGCCAAGAGTGTGTGATGTGCCTCCAATGGTGAAACTCGCCTTGGAACTCTTTTGGGCAAACTATATCTCAGTATTTYGATAAAGGCAGAGCCCGTATGTGATTTTACTAAGAGCACTGGTGAAGGAGAGGCTTGGATGTGAGATGGTAGCAGGTAGCCACCTTTGGAAAATGCRAGGAGAAGATGAGCAAGCCTGTGAGGGGGAGTTTATTGCTAAACAAAACACCTCTAGGTTGTGAAAGACTCTGTTCTAGATATTAGCTGCCACAGGGCATTCCTGGTTGTCTGGTGTGATTTCATGCATGGAGTATGAGTTGGACCTTTTGATTTCTAACTTTGACTTTACCTCAGATCTCCTTTAGGCAAAATACTCCAAAATACTCTCTTTGGCCTCCGTCTTCTTTAGTCTCGTTATCCAAAGGGCCGTATCGGGGTTTGTGGATTCGGGTACAGCCGCATCGACGTCTCTCGGGGGTTCCTCTGGGAAGCAGTAGGCAGGACCCCGCCGTGATTGCGCCCGGGTTGCTCTTGGCCCTGGGCGAGTGGGCAGTGGCAGTGGCAGATGGACACGTGTGGAACTGCCCCTGTGGAAGAGCAGGGTCCTTGTGGGGAGCAATCTGCCACTGGTGGCTGCTCYTGCAGCCTGGCTGTGCTAGGGAAGGGAAATAAAGCAATTAGTATCTAGACATTGTTGAAAAGGATGAAGGATGGCTAGTGGAACTCCCATTTTTTGCACTTTTGCCCCATCAARACCAAATTCCATAACCAAAAATTCTGAGGCGAATAGGAACTTTTTCTTTCCCTCAAGGCAGTCCACTGACAGGTATTAGATTTTAAGGTCTCTCCCATCTTTGATGGACAGTTCATATGCTTTATGTGTGCTCTCATTTTGTGACGGGAGGGGGAAGGATGTAGGGTTTACATTGACTTCACACCCCCTTAATTGTCTCTTTCTTTAAATAAAGGAAAATAAAACTCAGCGCTCTGCACTGTGCGATTAACTGGCTGTAAATGTGTTTTACCACAGAAAGGATGGATGGTTGAGTGGTTTGAGAATGAGGTTAGAAGCCATAATCTTCTTTGTAAACCATTCATGTCTCTGAGTCTCTCCTGGGCAGAACGCTGCATCCCATATGTCTCCGTTAACCATTGATAAAAGGAGAAAGAGCCGACCCATTAATACTGCTGTGCTTCAGGGCGATCTTTCAGACCATTATTAATGTTAAAACCCTCTGAGATSGCCAGTAGGAAGAAGCTGGCGATGTGGTAGACTCCGTGCTACTGGGGCCTGCCAGCTCCCACCAACGCTGTATCTATTGGTGCATTTCAAAATGTCACTCACTGGGAATGAATGGAAATTAAAGACTTTCCCACATAATTCAATTTACAAGATTCTTGAAAGAAGACTAGTTTCAGATGAGTTAAAAGAGTTTCTTTCGACCAAATAAAAATCACTTTGATATTTTTCTGTTTGGGGTCTGATATTTTTTTTTTTAAATATCTGCTAAGACAATGATGAAATGAAGGGCTTCTTTGGTGGCATATTGTTGATCCCAGTCCTGACTGTTGCAGCCGAGTGACTTTATTTGCACGCRGGCGCTGGGCAGCAGGGAAGAGTGCGGTCCATGGGCTAATGCAAGTCTTCAACATCATCCAAAGGGCTGAAACGTGCCCTGACTCCCTGCCAAGTGGAGATGCTCCCTCCTGACCCCCTAGGCAATAGCATAGGTGATGTAGGCACTAATTGCTGACTGTTATAATTGTATTTTGATAAAATTCTGCTGTGTTTGGGAGAAGTGCTCTGGAACTGATTACCGCAGAGCTAATGGAGCCTCGCTCGCTGAACTGCTATGGTCAGAGCAGAGGTTACACATTAACTGTGCTCACATATTCCAAAAAGAAAACACAACAACAGAACCGTGGGGACTAACTAATCAAGTGACCCCCGGATGGGAATGGAGATTAGCCAGCAGAATAAATATCCTCATTAGTCCCTCTTACAGCTTGTTGTGTTTCTGTTGAGGCAGGAGCGTTGCCCGCTGGTTAAGATGTGGCCAGGACAGAGGGACTCTTGGGTCCTCYGGAAGAGGTGGGCACTGGAGAAACACCTTGAGGAGCCGTGAGGCCACCTTAAGTCCCTGGTCTATTGAAAAAAGSAAGAGGGAGGGTGTCTCCTGCAGAATGGGGTGTGAAGTGCTGCAGGTTAGCTCCTATCCTGAGTGAGAACTGCCCCTGGAGGACCCTCCTGCTGTCTCATTTGCTGCGGGAGGATGGCCCGTGTGTGGTGCTTGTGAAGTCAAGCAGGGTGGACATTGCTCCACCGATGCATACACACATGAAGGACATGCTTCTCAAWCTAAGGAAAATGGCACCACGCCAAAGAATTAAAAAAGCATCTCCTTGCGTGAGCTTGGCACGTGTCTCCTGCCCAACCGGGCTTTGGGAGTATGGGAGTTGTCGTCCCTGTGCACAAGCGAGTTCCTTGGCATCCTTTCAGACACTGAGGATTGTTAAGGAAATGAAGCTAATTGCTCTGAGAGGGTACGTCCTAGGCTGGGAAGTGCTGGCAATTGCTACSGTGCAAATGCCATCTCATATCAGCTGCATGCGGTGGGGCGGGAGGGAAAGCGAGAGGCATCGCTGCTGTCCCCCTGCGAGTACTCAGGAGTTCGGAGCCCTCYTTTAAATAAACATGTGTTAGCCTCTCAATCCCATTTAAGCTTCAKTTGCTTTTATGATGCTCTTTGCACTCACTTGCAAGAGCTACTCAGTTTTACCTTCGGATAAGGAGCAGGGCTGTGTAATTCCTGTGTATATAGAAGAACGGGTTCCCCCGCGCTGGTATCTCAGGCCTCCGAGGTGTGCGAGCCAGCTCCTGCGCTTTGTCAAAGCCAGCTGGAGTTGCTGTGCCTAGCTTGGAGARGATAAATAGGAGACCAGGACTCTCTTTGGGGAGAGTGGGCAGAAGATGGTTATCCCTGCTGCTAAGGAGCCCTCTCCGTTTGGAGCKGTGATGCTCTGACCAAGGCACTCTCAGCTCAGCATCCCGGA
Organism: Eudromia elegans; assembly: GCA_003342815.1. Lineage (NCBI taxonomy): Eukaryota > Metazoa > Chordata > Aves > Tinamiformes > Tinamidae > Eudromia > Eudromia elegans. Next base: position 7,029,831 of record PTEX01000017.1, read on the forward strand.
GTGCCCCATGCAACCACAGGCTGCTCCATGCTTCATCTGGCACAACAGCCACTGTCAGATGCTCTCCATTAGTTTCAAGTGTGAAATTATCGTTCCCACCCTTTTACCAACCCCACCCTGTTGGGGAAACGAGGGGAAAAAACCTCAAGGGCCGGCTTGCAGGAGGTGTCCGAGCTGTCACTTGTCAGCACAGTGCCTGCTTAGGACACGACTTAGTGCTCCTTTCTTTAAGGCAGACCATAGGGGAACCCCACGTGCAAGCAACACGGCACGGTTGTGTTCGCGCTGGTGCACGGCGAGGCAGCCCTGGGGGTGCTCGTGTCCTTTCACAGGCACAGGGCCGTGGTGTARAGCCCCACGAGTGCAAGAGGAAGAGCAGCTTTGCAGGCGTCGGGACCGCTGGGGCCCTGKCTCCTTTCCAGAGGTTCTTTCTCATTGAAGCCTGACATCGATTTGCATCTCCTTGAGTTGCCAACACTGACTGAAAGGAGCTTGAACCATGTTTTTTTCTTCTCTCCTGAAGGCCTTTTCCTAAAACAACCTGCCTGTGCTGGACTGAYGGATAAGGACGAATTTTTCTTTCTTTTCTGCCTTCCAGATTTACCCTGTATGCAGTGGATACACGAGGGAGACACTCGGAGCTGAGCACGGTCACCCTGAGGACAGCCTGCCCGCTGGTAGATGACGGCAAGGCAGAAGGTCAGTGCGCAGGCGCCGAGTTTCCCAGGACAAAAGCCATTTCCCATTAACTTTGCTTTTCCCATATGCACTGTTCTCCCTCYTAGTCTTGTCTTTCCCAGTGTGCAAGTTCCTGTGTACGAGGGCACGGGCATATTATGCTGGAAGGGGATCACAAATTTCAAGTCCCTTCAACTGCAGAGCTGATTTCTACTGCGCTCCTGTGCAGCAACACTGCATCTCTCCCCATGCATGACCATGGGAGCTGTTAATRTGCATCTGACTTATGTCCTCTGGAAAAAGAGAGAGCCCATATCTCTTTTTGCAAAAAAAATTGAGATATTGCCCTGGGACAGCAGGATGAGAGCAGCGTATGGGACTATATCTATGTCATGGGACTGTATACTGGTGWTTAAAAGGACTGCAGTGGCAGCTAGGTTGGTTCTGAAATGGAAACGTATAAAAGCTCAGATGCTTGGACATTTGTTTTCAGATTWTTTTTTTTTAATTTTTTTTTGCCCCTCACCCCCTGAGYATTTTGCATTTTGCTGCCTTTAAATGTAAAAAAGATTTGTCTAAATGAAAGATAGGTTTTCTTTCTTTCATTCCTTTTTTTTAAAGCAAACAAAGGAAGTTTTGATTAATGCCTTGTTTAAGGTTGTTGATAAGCACTTCCAAGAAAAAATGAGCAAAAATGAGACTAAAGAAAAGGAAGGAAATATTTTCTGTGCTCTTTTCATTTCCAGAAAAAAAGCTTTTTCTTTTACAGCAGAAAGTATACTCTCTTGTTTAACAAATCTTTGAGCTGCTCTTTTGGAATAGCCACAATGATGATTCACTGCATTCTGGCTAAATTACCATTTTGTTATCAGCAATGTCATTTTCTTTCTGTCCTTTAATAAATCATGGAGCCCAACTCACCAAACATCTCATTTGCCCTTATATCCTCCTCTTGCTCTTCCCAGCCTGCTGATTGCCATSCTTTCTCAGTAATATCCCTGGACCTGAGCATCCCTCCCTCACCCAGTTTCACTCCACAGCTCTCCTTGCATTTCCATGTCTTCCCTAGTCCAGCAGTCCTCTGTGTGTAGCAGGACTTCAGAGGGTGCAATCCCCATCCCCTGTACTGCAGGAAAGCGGCATAACTGGGCAATTATTTTCCTCTTGGTGACTTAAGGAAGAGCTTGTCCATCCTAATTGGGCAAGTAAGGCTGTGTTGACTGGCGGCTCTTGGCCAGCAATTCTCTCTCCCTTCTTCTGCTATTCTTTTGTGGTGTGCAGCTGGAGATACTGGGCCTAGCTCAGTGCAAGGATAACCAGAGGACTTGCTAAACATTGTGCATGTTGCTGAACACCACTGCAGAGCATGGGAGGAGTGCTGAGGGAAACTACTGTCCTAGCCACCCTTCCCCATCTACTAGTGCCCCCAAAGGCTCATTCTTCTCTCTCCTATATTAGCACTTTCTGCTCATTAAATTCTATCCCCTGGATCCTTTTCAGAGATAGCTGACAAAATTTACAACCTCTACAATGGTTATACGAGTGGGAAGGAGCAGCAGACGGCCTACAACACGCTGATGGAGGTCTCCGCTTCCATGCTCTTCCGTGTCCAGCACCACTACAACTCCCATTATGAGAAATTTGGCGACTTCGTCTGGCGCAGTGAGGACGAGCTGGGGCCCAGGTACCTTTCCATTCTCTTCCTTCTCCCTTGCCCCTTGGCTGGTTTGGTCACTGAATCTCGTTGCCTTCTCATATCTGAGGGATATYCCCCCTGTGTTGTTCACCAGGCTATCTTACAGTCCTGTGCGAGTGCCAGGACCCGTTCRGGAACAGCTCAGATGAGTAATTACAGAGTGTCCAGCAGCTGTGTGGCAAACCAGTCTAAGTCGGGCAGGAGATAGAGAAAATAAGGAGCTGAGTGTGTTGGTAAAGCTGGGTGAGGGCCCAGGGCCATAAATTAGGCTGGGACAGAGTGAATGGACCATRTGTAAAATGAGACTGACTCAGAGCCTCTTAAGCTGTAAAATCTTGGAAGATGAGACCGGGTCTCCTCTGGGATTTGCAGGTACCCTGTTTACTGGTAGAGTGGGTGGCTGGAAAGAGTGACTGAGGGAATGAAGCAGAAATGCAGCAGGTACATTTATAGTAAGGATGGTGTGTCAAGAGCGTGCATTCAGTGTCAAGAGCTGCAGTATGGAGGGAGAAACAGCCCCAGAGGTGTTTCAGGACTATAGCATGTCCATCCTTATGTTGTTGTATCTCTACATGGCAAATAGGCAGGTAATGAAGAGTGGCTATAGGTGGTCTTKGATGGAGGACCATGTCAAGGAACATGGTGCAGCTCTCAGTATCGKGTTCCCACAGTGGGACAGATCTTTCTCTGTGCTAGCTCCATGCCTAGACAGCTATTCCCCATGGACAGTAGAGCAGAAGACCACCAGTTGTGGCATTAGGCACCTGCTACATCCTCTYGTGGCCGAGGGTGTGTATAAATGCAAATATCCTGCTGCAGGAAGATTGTTTTGTGTGATAACAGTTGTGATCCCCTAGACCGGTAGAGCTGAGATGCTATTACTTTTGTCTGTAGCTTTACAATTGGATAACATGAGACAAGTCAATGACTGAGCAGTCTGTATGGGGTAGAGTTGGCTTTACAAAATAAGATGTTTTATGGAAATTTCCTTCTATACATTTCTCGCTGTATTTATCTGATTTGACAGATCTTTATCCTCACAGCAGTAGATGGCTGCCATATATTCTGTAAATGTTTCTGAGATTTCCTTTACTGCCTTCTCTCTTTCCCAAGACAACGTCAGCCCTATTGATGTAGGCACTGGGAAGGTCTTCCTAAGTTTTCATGCTGTGATGTGCCTGACACCAGACAAGGATGCCAGCGAGGGAATGGTGCATCATCTGTTACCTATATGAAGCCTTGCACTAGAAATGTGTGCTCTTTACTATAAATTTCATGCTCTAGGGATGGCTGGTAAAGGATTGTTTCTGTGATTATAAAGAACAACATTTCCAGGGGGATTGTACCTTCAAAATATCCGTGTACAGTGAAATGGTTAATAAGCAGATCCTGAGAGATCACAGCAATAGAATAACATGTACATGGACTACATTGCATTCAKAGGGCTGGCAGAGTGGCCTGGCAAAGGCAGTTTTGCCAGACTGCCCATAACCTCAGGACTCCCTGGGATATATGCAGCGAGGTACGTTCAGTAGAAGCTGTAGCTCTCTATATTGAGACCCTTCATTGGTTTTAACTAGCCTTGACCTGCTTTGAAGTGCTTTGTGCAGTATCTTGCCTAACATGTTGTTCAATGAGACGATGAAGAAGAGAAACATGAAAGAATGGAATGAAATGGGATGATTAATTGCAGTCCATGAATAGCTGGCAAAGATTTTCCTTCTCTTTCCCCACTCCTATCTGCTTGTTGGACACACTGAGGATTTGTCCATAATACCAAGATGACAGTTCCTCACAGCAGTTTTCACTCCTTCTGGATGTAAATCCAGGCTAGTCTGTGGCTTTCCTCCTGCAGAGATGACCTTGCTCGTAATTTCTGTGGCAGCTCATTAACTTCTGACAGGCAGCCACTGTCTCTTGCTTCCTACCACCTTCCTTCTTCTTTGATGCCACCGCAAAGTTGTTTGTCCTTTTTAACTGTTCAACTCTATAAATCCTTGGGGGCCATCCCCGTCTTCTAACATGTTCTTATTTCCTCCATTACTTGATATTCAACAACACACTTACTTAAAGGTATTATCTGGCCTGATACCTGCCTCAAGCCAAGACATTTCCAAGGTGACATTTAAATTGCCCATGTTGCCCCGCTGTATTTGGAGTCCCCGCTCAATTTTACTGCAGTCTGCCTGCCACAGCGATCCAGATGACCTCCTAGCTCACTTGTCCTGTTACGTACCTGAGAAATATGTGACTTACAGCCCAGAGGAAATGTTWATAAATGCCCCTGCAGCCAGTGCCAGGCTCCTGACAAGAACAAGCACCATCGTCCAGCCTTATTGCTGAGGAAGCTTGGACAGAAACGAAGGCACTGACAAAGGGCAAGGCGAGTGACGATTTGCCAAGGGACACCATCTTGTAACACAGTTTTAATTGATGGACTGCGCTTTCTCCCAAGGGGACAGTCGTTTTGGTACCTGGAAATGTTTATCAGATGAGCCTCAGAATCACAGAAAATGTTCACTCATAAAAGCTGAGCGACAAGAGGGAAGTTGATTACCTCCATGTAATAAATACATCACACCGGAGTGCTCGTGAGCCCAGTTTCCATGAAAGCCACAGGTTACTGCAAACAGCTGCTTGWGAGAAGACACCCTGACAGCCAGATGTCCCAACCAGACGGTTTACATTAAGGAGACATTAAAAACTTAGCTCATAGGTGGCCCTAAACCAGGACTTTCTGTGGTCAGCAGCATCTTGGCACCTGGCTTGCTCTGTCCTACCAGTCTCCTGTAGCAATGACATCTTTCCTGCTCCACTTAMAGACACCAAGGGAATCTTGTGAAGYTGATTTGTTCCAACAGAACAGCAGAATTTGTCTGAAGCAGTGCAGGTTTAATGCTACTGTACGTTCAGGTCTTTGTGCCTCTTCAGCAATAGTGCTTCCTGACAGCAAGGTTATTTCTTKAGTAGTTTTTCTTATCTATTATTCTTGCAACCACTGCAGTCMGGATCTGACTTTAAGGAGGAAGAGGAAGAAATCAGCAGGAGGGTTAAGATGCTCCTTCCATGCCCCTACTTCTGGATACCAGGAACAACTGGGTCAGGATTTGGCATCAGCTCAGGGCTCAAAGTCTCTCCTTTTCTTAAGAAGTGGCCTGGGCAGACAGGCCGTGGCAGCAGAAGGACACAGATATCCTCAGCAGTGCATGATCTCCCCAGCAGCTGCCTCTTGGTACCGAGGGGAATGCAATGTACTGATGGGAGGCGGCGATAAGAGGCCATCGAGTCCTGGACTCATTATCCTCCCAGACGAGGGTCTGACAGACCCAGGTCAGTTCTCAGTAATGTGGAAAAAACCCTGAATTTATGGCAAAATCACCCCATGTGGCAAGAGAGCAGCCAGGCAGCCACCCTCTCCCTGCAGCAGCGCTGGGAACATTATCCTTCCCTCCAGCCCAGGTGTCACTACTGCTCTGCTGCTTTGTGGTCTCCTGACTTTCTTCTCAGTTGGACAGAGCAGCATTTTGCTGGCTCTGGATACGTTCTCAGCCCACACGAGCCATCAAGGTGAATAATCTCTGTTCCCACTGCAGCTAGGGAGAATATGGGCAAGAGATAGTGAAGTTCCTCCTTCAGGGAGCACCTAGTATGCACATGACCATATCTCCTGCTCCTCTGCATGTCCTTCTAGAGCCAGGCTTGGCAACTGAGGGGCTCAGGGCCTTGTCCCATGCTGTCCCCACTGCAGTACCCCCCTATACTTGGCAAGTGCCCCCTTCTCCCTCCGCCCCCATTGGCACTCTGCTGCGGTGACATCCCGGGGAGGAAAGCAGACATGCAGAGCAGCCACTATTTATGGTCCCCTCTTCATCATTTATGACTGCAGTTGTGACCTCCTAAATCCTTCACTTCAGTGGAGATTAGGATCAGTTCCTGGCTGGTGCCAGCTTAAAACAGGGGTCCCTGCAGCGTGGCAGGCTGGGTGGGCACCCGCTGGCTCACACAAGGCAGGGACCCCCTGGATTCAGGCCAGGGTTCCGGGGCGAGGGGGAGCAGGGTTGTTTCATCCCTTCGCAGGCTCCAAAGCCTGGGCACTTTCTAGAGAACAGATATGGCCATGGGCAGCCGTGAGAATGATCCCACACACATACACACACACTCCCCTGCCGTCCTCTCCTGATTCCTACCCTTTAATAAGGCAATAAATTACTGTTCCTGGCAGGGATGAGGTTGGTCAGCATTTAGGAAGATTTCATTTCCAGTATTTGAAAAGGTGGTCGGTCTGACCCGGCAGCCCTCCACAGGGAGCACTTGGGTAATACCCAGGGCTTGATTTATGGTGTTAAATTGGCAGCCCAAGAACTKCTCCTATAATTTATTACCAGCCTTCACCAGAAAGCTTCTCTCTCTTTCTCCCTCCTCCCCTCACCCACTCTGGCTCTCTCTTTCTCCTTCTTTACTTTTTTTAAGAGAGAACAGCTGAGAGCCAAAAGCTAAACCTAACATTTACATATGACTTCATTACCCCACTAAAGAAAATGACTCAGTCTCAAAGAGGTGAAACCCATCAAACTGGGGCATTGGCGCTGCTGTGAGGATACCAAAAGTGAGGGGCCTGATTCCTTCCCTCTCCATTATGGCCTTCTTGTCCACGATGCGTTGCCCCCGTTACTGTCTTCGTGTCCACATTGGGGTTTGCATCCTCCCATGGCGTGCAGTACCAAGCACGCTGCAGGTGAGCAGGTGTGCTGAGACCTGCGCCAAAATGAGCACAGCCTCCAGCAAATTGGACATCAACAGCTCTGGGTGGTTTTATCCTGCATGTTCTTGTCACTGTGAGCTGTTCCTCACACACGAGTGTGTTTGGTTGGACATGGAGAGTTGAATGCTGGGGAGCCCCGGCATCATTTGAGGTGGATTAGGGTGAACCTGCAGTTACCCATCCCTGTGATATGCTGGTCATAGCCACTCGCTCTTTTTCCTCGTTTTGTGTTCAGTCACCAAAACACCTGCGGAGCACAAGGAGATGGTCAGGGACAAACTCAGCAAGAGTGAAAAATTCTCCTTTAGCAACAACAGTGATTTACGTTAAATAAAAGTAGCTGAGGAACCACAGCCCATTGGAGAGACTGTAATGGATTGTCCAGCACCAAAGGAACTGTTTGTGRCCATGTTCCCTATTTTGATCTTCTATGGGAGCAAAGGAAGATCTAGAAGGTTAGAGGTCTGCCCAGTAGAGTAGTGTGAGTAGAGATGTTTTGCCATAGTTTGGACACAGCTTAGCCCAGGAAATCACTGTGTGTGTAGGTGTGGATGTAGGCAATGACCAAGTCATGAGGTTCAAATTGCCTCCTGGGGCTCACCTTGTGTGTGAAACCAGTGCACATGCACCAACTTAGCATCATCCCAGAAGGGTGAATCCCCTCGCTGGTCTCTTTCCCTGGAAAAAAGAGTCAGAGTCCGTCTTCTGGAAGGGGAAGGGTAGTTTTCCGGGTGCAGCTCTGATGAGCAGTGGTTTGTTAGCCTTTCATCCAGTCGTCTTGCTCTGGAGGGAGGKATCCTGGATGGTGCCTGGGTGCCCTTTTGCCTCGTCTCGTCTCTGCGCTTGGGGCTGGAGCTCGGGCTTTGATGACTCATGCCGAGGCCTTCCTTGGAATCTCGATCAGTGGGATGCCTTTGGGTGTGCAGCCACATCAGAAGGAGCTGCGCTCCCTCCTGACCGCGCAGCTCGCAATCCAGCCTCAAGCACCATAAAGCTTCCATAATCAAATAATCCCCCTGTTTATGCCTCGCTGACTGACAGCACTGCCCCTCACGTATCATTATCRGGAATTTACATTCCTTTAGGAACTGCAAAATCCCCTAACCCCAAATCCAGAGCTTTCCTGTGGCACCAGAGGGAGAGGAAATAATCTGTGATCTTGAGACTTTGAGACCACTGAAGTAAACCCTCTTGCCCTCCCTTTGTTTGATTTAGCACTTTGCAGACTCCCACGAGGGGGATTCTTGGTTTGGTTTGTTTTGTCTTCATGTGTTGTGTTTTTCATCGCCTCTCCTCTAGCGTTGGTCCTGTTGGGCCATTCCTCTCCGGGAGACTTGAGCTCACKAGTCAGGGGAGCCACCATGGTGCTGGGGTCTCCCCAACGTGCCATGGACCAGGAGGCAGATGAGGCTCCAGCATACGGATGCAGTGATGCCCAGGGCAGAGAGCAAACCCGGGGTTCAGTGAGGGTTGAGGTCCCTCGAGCCCCATGCCCCATCTCCTACAGCTACTTGGTCAAAGAGTAGGTGTACTGCAAACTTTTGTGGAAAAAGCCTTTTCTCTGCCTAAAATAGGATTGGAAATGGTTTAGGCAACAGGTCTCCTCTGTTTGTCTCAAGATAGAGCCACCCAGGGCTCTTGACCTCTACTTTTTTCATTGCCCTCCCTTCCCCGTCTCCCTCTCCGTTCCTGCCTTCCAGGAAAGCGCACCTGATCCTGAGGAGGCTGGAGAAGGTGAGCGGCCACTGCTCGACCCTGCTGCGCAGCGCCTACATCCAGAGCCGCACGGAAACCGTGCCCTACCTGTTCTGCCGCAGCGAGGAGGTGCGGCCGCCCGGCGTGGTCTGGTACAGYGTCCTACGGGACACCAGAGTGACGTGCGAGGAGAAGATGGTCTCCATGCTGCGCAACACCTACGGAGAGTCCAAGGGGCGGTGAGGGACCGCGAGGGCCTGGAGCTGCTGCGGGAGGCGCCGGCGCTCCGAGGAGGCCGGGACTCGGAAACGCTGAGTGGCTGCTGGGCTTGGGGGAAGGGTTCCGAGGGGGTGGAAGGGGACAGCAAGGCCAAGCAGGACTTTCCCTCACAGGCAGCAGAGAAACAAGAAATCAGCAAGTTGGACTTTTAATTTCCTTTCTTTTTTTCTTTTTTTTTTTATTTTTTTCAAGAGAACAAAAGAAAAAAAAMCCCTGATTTGACTCAGCATCAAAATCTCTCCTTTTTAATCTTTTCTTACTGAATTTCCTGGACTACATCCTCCCAATGCCCCGAGGGCAGCCGGGGCTGGGGTGAGGGCCGGCCGAGCGGAGCTGCGGCCCGGGGCGCCCTCCCGCCACGGAGGCTCCGGTGCCGCCGCCGAGGGCCCCGYGGTGCCGGGAGGCCGGGGACGCCCCGCGGAGCGGAGCCGCGGAGCCGGGTGGGTGCAAGGACGCTGCGGTCACGCCGGGTTTTTTAAACACGCCGCGTTTACGGAACGGCTCCGCGCGGAGCCTGCGTTCGCAAGGCTCCCGACAGCTTGTTCTGCGCATTAAAGATTCCTATTGAGTCCATCCTCGCTGCTGCTTTGGTGTTTCTTACTGAGGTTGCCTCCCTGCTGCTTGGTCATCCGTAGGGTCTCATGATGTGGAAAGGAGAAGGAGATATGGACGGTTTGGTGCAGGTGGATGATTTCGTCCCCTCTCCTCTAGTATTAGTCCTATTGGGCCATTCCCCTCCTGGAGACTTGAGATCACGAGTCAGGGGAGCCACCACGGTGCTGGAGTCTTCCCCACGTGCTGTGGGCCAGGAGGTAGATGGACCAAGAAGAGGTGCTCGATTTGGAGACCATCGTTGACCCCAAGAGCCGGGCRCTTAGGGATAGAGAGGAGTGGAAAGTGCAGCCTCTGTGCGCAGGGTCCTGCTCTTCCCAACATCCACCTCGTCCGCGGATGCCAGCGGGAGCCGTAGACGTGTGGAAAAGCCCAAGGAGGAAGCCAGGCGCTTGAAGGACATGGAGAATCTGGTTTCGTTTACTGTGAGCTGTGGGTTAGGCTGCCCACGTGCTGGGTGGGTAACGGATTGCTCAGCCTGGTAGTCAAACCGAGAAGGGCAGGAGGGTGAGAGGGGAAAAAAGCAAAACTCGGATCAGCCCAAAGCTATTTCTTTTCCTTTTTAAAGCAAAGCAGCAAACCTGAAAGGGGACTGGAAGGGGATGAGGCAACMCTGTGGGCTGAATGAATCAGCCCAAGACAGAGAGTTTCATGTAGTCTTTCAGGTCCTTTACGGAAAACACAGACCAGCAGGAGGTGAGCTCCAGAATGAAAATGTTCTGAAACCTGACAAAGTTGCAGGATTTAGTGTGGAAGGATGYCGGGTGGCGACTTGTTCTTCTCAAGCTAAACCTATTTGTCTGGTCTCAGCTAATGCTGATCCTTTCACCCAAACTGCTCCTTTTTGATTTTCTTCTTTTCTAACCTTGGGTTGTATCTCATTTGATTAGTGACACAAGGGTGGGCTCAGGGACGTTGCACCCCAGGTCGAGGTGTGCGCAGCACCTGAACCAGGGCCCACTGTGGCAGTGGACACCGCTCTGGGGCCACTGCTGCTAAACCTGTCTCGGCCGCGCTCCGCCCAGCAGCACTTATGTCCCATAGCCCGTCCTGCACTGTGGAGGCAGCTGGACACTGAGGAGTTGGGGTTTATTGGGATAAATGGGACCACTTCAGCACTAGCAATTGGTGGGGTCAGTTGGGCTGAGCTCCAGGCAGGCCCCTGGGACTCCCGTCCTCCCTGTGCACGAGCTGGGCCCTAAGGATTGCTGCGAGTTGCAGCAAGGCCGTGGCCTGTGGCAGCTCCCAAGCATTGCACCTCCAGCAAGGGGAGATGCGGGTGTAGGAGGAGRAGTCAAGTGGTATTTGTTGAGTTTTGCCCGTGTGCAAAACAAAACACAGCGAAAACCCCTGAAGTGCGAATGTGAAGATGGCCCAGGTGGTGCCCGGACTGCTGTTTCTGGCACCGTGGTGTGACACTGAGCGCCTCATTTCATGTCCTGCTGTGACAAAGTAGCTGCTCTGCTGAGGGATGTGGAGGGATGGAAATAACCCCCGCTCCGAGGAAGCCTGGATGCAGATGGACTGYGCCTGATCCATCCCTTCCCGGCACCGCAGCGGGGACGCCCAGCAGGACCCAGCACCCCCCAGGGGTATCCACAGCCCCATGCAGAGCTGTGGGGTCCCAGCVCGGTGCTGCTCGCGCCGCGGACACCTCTGAGCAGCCCAACGCACGCTTGCTTTCCCAGGGCATCCTCGCGCCTGCCTGAATCGATTTGCGCTTCCCATCAACAGCGTTTCTTTGAAACTGGAAACGCCCAATCTTCACACCAAACTGCACAGGGCAGCGAATGCCCCCAGGGAAAAACGACGCAGAGCGACTTGTCCCGCAGCGACTGGAGCAGCCGCAGCCCATGGGCAACCAACAGCCACGGATCCACGTTTCGATCCGCGCTGAGCCCAGAACAGGCAAAGCCGGATGGATTTTGATGTTATTAGGGTTGTCTCTCTTTTGCACGTGGTTTAAATCAGTCWGCGGAGAGCTCAGCCCGGTGCCACCTCCTGCATGAACCCACGGGCTGCCCAGTTCCGACAACAAGAGCCGATGACGGCTTTTGGCCGGGCAGGTCACCCCATGCCTCGAGGTTTGACAGCACCAGACCACGAAACAGGGGTCTGAATGGACCTGTGGCTGTGCCGGGCACTGTCCCCCAGCCAGGCATCCCGCTCCATGAGTCCTGCCCCAAGAASCCTGTTTTTTTCCCCAAATCCCTGGTTTTGAAGCGCCTCAATCCTACACCAGCTCAGCCCCACGATGTCCCCGGCGCAAAGCAAAGGAGACGCGGCGAGAGCGACCGTCCAGTTCAGAACTCTTTAATACAAGCTTATATTGTTCGTGTCTTCTGATTCTCGGTTCTCCCAGCATCGGGGGACATTAACCCTCATATGTGTGTGAGCATATGTATGAAGATATATACAAAATCACACAGTTAAATATTTAAGCATACAAGGTATTATATATTTATATAATATAGAACTTTAGGGTATAGGAATCGACAATGGCAAAATATTTCTGATGCATCTGWCATAACTTTTCTTGAGTGAAACATGACCTGTTTCTGAAAGACCAGAGGAAGTTGTTGTTTATTTAAAGAAAAAAAAAAACCTGTATAAAGAAATTCTGTGAAAAATGATTTTAAAAAAAAAACCTCATGAACCAAAAAGGAAARCTGTTAAAAACTGTATTGAAAAAAAAATAAATTAGATGAACAATTGTGTAAATATAAATTAAAAAAAGATGACAATCTTAATAAATAAGCTTTACTATTTACATCTTTATATATTGCTTGGAGACTTAAATTAGATCCGTTAAAAACAAACGAACGCAAAATAAAACCCAAAATCGGAGCAGCAAACATACAGGCGTGAGGTACAGAATTAAGGGTTGAACTGTATTTTGCTTGTTTTTTTTTTTTTTTTCTTTTCTCTTTTATACAGTAGACCAGTAGAATTCTTGTGAAAATAGATCCTCAGCACTTCATTGGATTATTGGTTGACGTGGCTTCCAAAAGGTGCCAAGAAAGATTCCGTAATAATAATAATAATAATAATCATAATAATCATAATAATTATAACAATAATAAAAAGATACAATATGATACATAAATATGGAAGAGCAGTTGGTAATATGAATACATTTTTCTCTAGACGAGATCACAGTTTTATTTGTAAATATTACACTGATATATATATATAATATTACACATATAATATTATATATATATCATATATATTTATATATATATTTATATATATAGTATGGCTCAATCCTGCTCCCAGTGAAGTCAACAAAGACAACAACAAAATACCCTGTTGACTTGGATAGGAGCAAAATTCAGCCGATCATCTGCAGACAGGTTAAGTAATTACAGAGGCCATACAATGCAAACTCCGCAATGGTTCCGATTCCCTCTCGAATTGCTGGTGTAATGTTTCATTAAAGCCCTGGTTCTTCGCACTCAGAAGATGGGAACTGGTGGCTGAATTGTGGCCTCACCGAATGAATGACAAAAAAMCATAAAAGACCGAACCCTAATGGGAACCAAAGACAATCGTGACTCATTAGCTCCGCATCTCAATCTAACAACAGGACTAACACCAACAAGTAGCACCAAGACTCTTCATCTAACATGTGAAGCCAACTTAGCTCTTGTTTCTGGCCTCAGAGGAAGCGATTATTTTTCTCAGTAAATTGACAGATCAGGTGAAAATGGGAAAATTCAGTTTGCCAAACCAAGACAGCAACAAAACCTTAACCCCACTTTTGCTCCCACTAAGACGACCAAGGTTTTTGAACRCTGGTCCTCACGTGGTAGGAACTGTCCACCACCAAACTCCTTTTGCCGGAACCACCTGTAGGGCAAAGGCAATGGTCTCCAGCCACCCAGGCCTGCTCCTGCTCTGGTCTTGGCCCTGCTCCTACTGAACCCGGTGACTGAAGTCCTCAGGTGGGGCCAGCCTCATTCCCCAGGTCTCCAGTGTGCACAGCCCACCAGGCCGACTGGTGGCAAGGGCACGTCAGGACCCTCACACAAGAACTTCCGAGGAGTCCCAAGAAGTTCASAGGAGGCTCTGAAAGCCCGTTGGGCCTCAGCAGACCTCACTCCATCCCCTCCTGCCTTCTGGCTTGGCCTCTGTTGGAAACGACAGGGCTGGAGGTGGGGAAGGGGAYGTGGCACCCCTGGTTCCCGCTAATGGAAATCACCTGTCTGATCATATAGCAGCGTTCCCCTTCCCCTTCCCTCTCGCTCCCAGGCTCTCGCTAGCTGTTCTGGATTCAGACTGTGCAGTGCTTCTGAGTGCAGTAATTAGAGCACAGTGAAATACTGGTTAAATGAGTATGTACAGTTGGATAACGTAAAAATAAGCACAAAATACACACTTAAAAAAATAATCTGGAAAAAAAAATTAATAAACGCCCTCCCCTCCCAAAAAACCAACAATATACCAGGGGAAAAACACCTTAGCCTTATTTCCTGGACTTACCACAAAGCACAAGGAAAACAAAACCAGACAATGTCATAAAACCTCACGGTACTTCTAGGGGAATCTACACTTAAGTATCTAGCGCTCTACTCAGCTGGCAGAATCAGTGTTTTCCTTCCAAACACACAAAAATAGGCTTTGCTCTTTTTGCATTTGGATTACATAGTTGATTTTTTTTTCCATTTTTGTATTTTCATCATTTCTTCCTCTCTGTAAAGCCTCACTAGTGATTTTTTTTTTCCTCCCCTTGAACCAGTTGCAGCAAGAAACTTGTTAGTTGTTGGGATATTTTCCTCTCTTTTTTTTTTCCTTTTTTTTTTTTTTTTTTCTTAAACACAGGTAAAAACCTAGAACAAACCGACAGTTACAACCAAGTGAAACCGAAATCGGAAGGGAGGTAGCTGGAACCCGACTCCAAAGGGCCCTCTGGTGCCATCCTCCTTTCTCAGCCTGGGAGAGACAGCRGAAGATGCAAGAAAAGCAAGAGGACACCAGCTCAGCCCATCTGCGAGAGGGTGGGGAGGGAGTGGGGTAGCAGCTGATAAGATTTTCCCACCCCATCACGCACCTTTCACCGCTTTCTGCTCCAGCTTCCCTTCCTCGAGCCCCCGGGACCACCGGTGCTAGCAGCCCCGCGGGGTGCAGCCTTGGCTCACAACGTGTGACAGAGACACCCTTGGCGCTAATGTGACCTGGACTTTACGAGCAGCTAAAGTTCATCTTCACGAGCACCTCTCCTGCTCACCCGATTGTTTTAGTTCAGCCTATGTCCCCAGCTTGGGGGGCGGAGGATGGTGGGTGTTATCCCACTCAGCTCCCTTAGSGCCTGATCCAATGTCCTTCAGACACCGAGGGTCCTTCCTAGGGACTCCAAGGGCCCTTACAGTGGTAGATGCTGAGGTGACACCTGGCTGGTCTTCCTCCAGTACAGAGTTTGTGTCCCCAAGCTCCTGCCTCCTAAGGCTCTGGGAGACGCCTGCTGAAACGCAGAGGACAAGGTCGGGAGTCAGCTTTGCCTCAATGAGACCTTTTCCTGATGGAAAAGTGCCATTGGGTTTAACATGACTCAAAGCAGCACTTCCTTCTGCTCCTGGATCTGTCACCTTGTTAGAGGTGACCATCAGTGTTGATATGGCAGTCAGAAGAAAATAAAATAGCAGCACGGAAGGCCTGTCCGTGGAGAMGGGGCTCCTGCAGCGAGCAGTCCCCTTGGAGGGCAGGGCAGGAGCTGAGGTGCGAGGCTGTGCTGGCCAGAGGCTGCTCTCCCCCACGCTAGGCCGTCCTCCTGAGGTGAGGACGACTCCAACTCTGCGAGCACATGGTGGCCCTCCCYGGGCAGGAGGAGCTCAGCTGTCCCCGAGCTCCCCAGAGCCCACAGCAGCAATAACRCTTGCAGCGCCAAGCAAAAAGGGGAGCTCCGAAGAACCGAAAGGAGCCACCTCCTCACACCGACTGACCTTTGCTAATGGGGCTCTTCTTGAGTGGCCAAAGTGTCAGTCTTGGCCACCAGCAGTTCCTCGCTACACTAAAGGACATCCAGGGAGCTCCTGGGAAGGACTCACAACTGCACCGCGACTGCCTTTCCTCCACAGCCACCACGCAGCCGAGGCAGAGACCTCGGCACTGCTCCTGAGGCCAAGCCCACCCTGGGAATAACTAGGGGCTTCACAAGCAGGAGCCCTTCACCCTTTATGACAACCGCTTCTCTGGGCCTCTGAATTTTAATTTTTGAGATTCACCTCTGTTTTATTCCAGTAGAAACAACCCCAATGGTGTGCAATGCCCTCTCTATTTGGAGAACGGCCCTGCTTCTTGCATCTACAACCTTGTCCATTTTCTATTTCTAGTTTTGCTACCAATTTTTACACACATCTCGGTGAACTAAATGATTCCTCTTGTATTTCTTCCTTGCTTCAGTGCCTAAATATTCAACAAGCAGGAGTAGGAAAGTTCTTTCCAACCTGCTTTTATCTGGTAGACAGTACAATTCACGAGATGTCCAAGGAACAGACAGAACTAACACTTGATAGGACTTTGTTTTTCAAATGTGTGCTCTTTGTAGCAGGAGCCTGAAGCAGCAGGAGACAAGGCCAGGCCACACTATAGAGATCTTTGGGATTTATGTAGAATGGGTTGTAGCAGCAGTGATTGCACTGGGCATCTCAGTGACTCAACATGATGAACCCCAATGGTGAAAAGAATCCCCATGGGATTGGCACAACCTGTGCCTCTCTGGGCTGCAACAGGAGGACAGAGTTTTACAAAGGGGAAGCATGAGGGTTGCCTCAGCTCATGTCATTCTTTCTGAAGCAGCTAATATCCTGGTCTTTCTAAGATGTTCAATGCAGAGACCTAGCAGTGTAATACTGTAAAATATGGSCAAAAATTTAATACTGTCTCCAGAAGTCCTTTCTCCTTAGCAAAGTCTCTTCCTCCCTTTCCCCTTTCCTGAGAGAACAGGAATATCAAGCAGTTGTTAGAGATATACCACCACAGAAGGGARACAGAGGAGGTTTAGAGAACCAGGTGGGTGGATGGAGGCCAGAAAGCAGATTCCTTTGGCTGGCTGGTGTCCTGTTTTCTTGCCCCAATGCTGAGGAAGAGACCAGAGGGTTTGAAAGGCAGGTTGTAGATAAGCATTAAGGCAGACTGTTTGGTTGCTTGGGGTTGTTTTCACCCTGTCCTGACACAGTAAAGAAACTAGTTGTATGGGACATAGCAGCAGGAGTAGCAGCAGCAGACATGCTCAAATGACAAGTGCGGGGGGTGAGTTACCCTCTCTGTTCCTCAGAAACAATCCTCCACATTCCTCGATGCCAGTCCTTAGACTCTCCACTCCCTAGCTCCACCACAGGACCTCCTGCCCACCTCAACACAGAGATGCCCCAGAAGCCCTCCCGTTTCCAAGCAGGCGGCAGAGGGGCTTTCTGCTCCCCTTTTGGAGGGCAGCTGCAGAAGGAGGAGCTCTACAGGAAAGCCACTGCAGCCTGCTGAGCTCCCTGTTTGGAAGAAGCATTCCTGTGAGGAGCGGATGCATCCCATGTTTCAAGCTAGCTGGGCACCCGGCAAGTCACTTGCCCAGATGCGCAGCCCTGTGGAGAACCCACCCGAACCTCAGTGCCTCGAGCATGAGATACCTTGGCATTCAGCATCAGAAAAGGCTCAGCTTGGGAGTCCTCCAAGAACACAGCCTCTTCCATGAATGGTCTACGTTGTGAGTGCTGGAGAGGGGAAAGTGTTTTTATGTCGATCATAATCTCTCACTCTTTCTCTCTTTCCCTACGCTTACTTCTATAAATATGTGTACATAAATAGCTTGTTTCTCGCCTTAAATCTAAATACGAACTGTTCAAATTAGGTGGGCATAACATGCTGTTTTGATACATAAAAGTCTTCTTGACTTGACTCTTAGTTGTTTTTTTCTTGTCATCACTATTTAAGATATAGTTAATACATAAACCCCTACTTTGAGTTCTCCTTGGACAAAAATTAAAGGCAGACTGGTTGAATTCTAAGGGTCCCTGGTGCAGAAATGCCATCCAGTTGAGCAGCTAAATGTTAAAAACGATACCAAAAGGGATGTGGTGTCTCTCCTAGCCTGCCTCGAGCAGTGTGGTCTTCCTTTCCACGTTGCTTGGCATTACCCAAGACTGAAGCTACGGAGGTCTTTCTGATTGTGCTCCTGGGCGTTGGGATCCCGGCAAGCACACTCTCCTTGTAGGTCACAGGACATAGGGAAGGGAGTAACCTGAGGAAGGAAAAGAAAGACACAAAGACATGAAGGAAAGAACTCACTTTACTACAGCACCCTGGTAGAAAACCCCAGTTTTGAATATTCTTAGCCTTAATTGCTTGGGAACTGAACCAAATACTATCTAACAGATCAGTGCAGTCTTGCAGGACCAGTGCCCTAAATATCTGCTGTGTTTAAGGTCAAGAGATTCAGCTAACAGGTACTGGAGAACAGTTAAGGAGCGCAAGGTGAGAAGCTGAGCTACTGCAGATAAAATCTGACCGTGATCTCTCCACGGAAGCGTGGGAAGGAGCTGAATCAATAGCCTGCAGCTCCTGGCTAGCGGAAGTTGATTTTGGCCTGTTGCATCACGGTATTTACATAAAGCAAAAGGGGCGGRGGTGGAAGGGTGTCTTGCTTGCCCTGAAGTGAATTCCCAAGAATTTCTCCCATCTGCACAAGCTGCGCAGATGACCTCATTCCCCTCCTTTACATTCCTTCCRAAACAATGCCACAACCTGTTCAAATGTTCCCAGCGAGGGCTGCACRCGTGCACTCGCTATGCTTCACTTGSCTTTGCTGCCACACGTTTGCTCCCTGTTTCATAAACACTCTCCTCCAGGCCATGAAGTCTGGGTCTGTCTATTCCCTATGCATCATCAACAGCACATCTAGGAATGTGGACCCAGCACTGTTTATGAACACAGAGCTGCCATTTCCACCAAGACCTTCCATACGTGTGCCTGCATGYCCATCTACAGCGTGCCTTTCTACTGACGCACACAAGAACAGGATGGAGGGGGGGAGTGTATCTCTATTTCACAACTGGGGAGCCTAAGGCAGTGACATGCTGACAGTCAGAGACATTAAATAGCCAACGCACWTCACCAAATCAGGGTTTAGGGAGCCTCCTCCCCTTACTTCTGACTATATTCCCAGAAGACCTGGCCCTCCAGGTAAAAGAGGAGGCTGGCTCTTCATCAAGTCACAGCCTTGGTGACTTTTGAGCAAAATAACCAACCAGTGAGTAATCTGGATCCGCACTTGTGCAAATGTGGAGGTTGTGGCAGTGATATTCCAAGAAGTTAAAAATAAATTATTTCAAATAACCGCACACCGAAGTAAAGTTTTAGAAATTGCAGAACACAAGGAGTTCAGRGCTCACGTGATCCATCCTAAGTCAGCCAAAGTTGGATTGTCCCATATAACTTATATGAATAGGAAAGATAGGAAATTAGATAGGAAAATAGAACCCACAAACAGGGAGTTTAGAGAGAAAGTTGGGAACAGATTGTTAATGATGGAAGTAAAATTGTGGGGAGAAAAACCATTTTTATAGACGGAATAAATGGATTTTTGTTGCTGTTGTTCAATACAGAAGAAGCATTTTGATTTAGATTACATTTTGATTATGATTATATTTTGATTTAGATTACTTGGTACAGTTCAAGTTTGACTTCTCCCTCCAGGGCATAAGAATGCGCACGCGCATATACACACACACACACACACACACACACACACAAAGGCAATTTTAATGTGAAAATCATGTCTTGAAAGAAATGTGTTCAATTGAGCTCCTTTAGAAAATGCCAAAACAAAACATTTCAATACAACCGTTATTTTCCCGCACACTCCTTGCAATCATTTTTTGTCCTGAATTATTCCGTTCAGTCTTGATTTGGCAATAGATTTGATCAAAAAATCCTCCCTGTAGTAAAATGAAGCTACCGGCTAAAGAGAAAACCTGGCATCCTGGTTCTTTTATTTGCCTTGATCAAGCTTTWTCCTTTCCCTGGCCTAAATTTGACTGTAATAATCTAATAAAGATTCCTAAGTGACCCCGATATTCAAAGGAGAGAGACAGTCTCACAGAGAAGGTGAACACACATTTTGCAAGGAACACAGGACAACCACACACCAAACAGACTCTACAGTAAAACGTCTGAAATTAGACGTGACTTCCCTATTGACCTTAGTCTTTGCTACTCTATACACTAATGGGACAAGGTTATTTCTTGCTGGCATGGAGATGCTATAAATACAAACACATAATCTGTGAGAATGTCAGATCCAAGAGCGAAAGCCTTGCAGGACAGTGTCTCCAAACCACCAACTCTCATTCCCCTCACCTACTCTGCAGGTTATGCTGAAACAGTGACCCGCTCTAAGAGGGTTTCTTCCTGATCAGATTGCCCTTATTCATGTTATACGCCTTAAAGATTTTTGTATGGAATTTATTCAGTATTATTGTCCAAATGCTTTTGCTTAGGRCAGTGAGTTCCAGAGATTAATTTGCTGTTGTGTGACAAGGCAGAGATTTCTGTGGGTGATGAGCACATTCATAAACTAGACAAGATAAAATTTTCTAAACACTCWGTAGTAAAACAGGCTTTTACCATTTCAAATAAGTTACAAYAAATGCACATTTGAGATCCYCGGGGCCTGATCACCTGTATTTAGRGACKCTAACCAGTATACAGCATCTATTTGAACTGTCAAAAGTACCTAACTAAAAGAAACCTTAAAAGACTTGGCCCTATAATATTTAGAATAAGGTTGTCCTTTGTCTTGGGCTTTACAGTGATAGTCTTATGGAGTAAAGAGTCATGGATAAAGAAAAAAGAAATATTACTAGAATAAAAATTAGAATATTAGTAGAAATAATGGTAAGTGCCAAATGTTTTTCTGAGCAATGGTCCATTTAGGTATGGAACTCRGAGATATATACTACMAGATTAACTACTTATTTTTAAATAYGTCTGTGAAAGTCYAAATCATTAACAAAACATGCATTGCACTGAAATTTCCAGATGAAGCCATTATAAAACGAACATTACAGACTCAGCTCTACTTTCTTCCACATTCAAAATCTGCATTTCCCCTACATCTTTTCCTTTCAAAAACATGGCTAACATATAGTTGTGCAGGCAGAAAAAGCTAAAAATTAAACTTAGGGCAGGACTCCACTCTTCGGTAAAACAGAAGGATATGGTCTCCACAGACAACCTAAAACAGGCTGAGAAAGGCAGACCCAAAGAACAGTTATACACCCCCTACACACACCCCTACATTCTGGAGATGAACCAGAAACCAAGCCACAGCTCGGCACAACACCGCACTTGGGAAATGTGGATCACACCTCAGTCCTACCAGACCACAGGCCTATTTTCAAGACAAATCCCCCAAACAGGCACAGCTCAAAGCACTCTACGATGGCATATGTTTTACGGCACTCCCTGCCCTGAGTTTAAAGGGGCAATTGTGCTGGGCAGGAGCTACGGGTTGGGTGTGAGGCTGAGAAGGAAGATCTGGACTCCTCCTGCTCTCTTGGTACAACCCAAGACCTCTCTCCCAGAGCTCTGGCCACGTTACTCCAGGTACTGGGGCAGCAMAGACCGTGTTGGAGATGGAATTACCAATATAAACACTTGGTGTGTCACACACCAGAGGTCTGAGCCACTTCTGCCTTGTCCAACTCACTACTCATGCAGGACAGTGTATGAACCCATATTWGTACCTGGGACAAGGAGCCAAGCGTTCTCTTCCATGTCATATGGTGAGACCACAATAAAAATCAAGCTCCCACTTGGAAACAGGGAGCCATTCGGTCTTGAAGACATGCTCAAAGCTCAGGAACTAGGACAAGCTGATGCAGAACCAGGATCCAGGGCATGAAATGACTCAGAGGCCATGAATCCTCATTATAAGACACTTATCTAAAGGGCAAAAAGAGGCTGGTGATATCTAGAGACAGATCCCTGAGAACGGCTGCAAAAGGCTAGTCAGTAGGAAATTGGTGACAATGTTGACAGGAGAAATCCCAAACAGGTATAGAGATGGATGGAAAAASAGTTATGCAAAGGGTTGGATCTCATCCCTTGCATATTTGTATCAGGTTGACTCAACTGTAACTCCAATTTGTGACAAGATTTGCTGCTGGTTCACAGCGGCACCAGTGCAAGCAGAACTGGGCCCAGGGATAAAGATGTGGCCTGGAGGAAGGGGGAAATTTCCCTCCTCCCATAAGGAGGAGGGGTGCAAAGCCAGTTGTTATATTTCAGCTGAAGTGTTTGCGAAATCTCCCAGACCAGAATAACTGGAAACACGAAGGACCCGTTGCAGACAGACCCTCTGTGGGCGAATGCGCTGTGTCGAGATAAGCCTGGCAGGCTGTGCTGAGTGTCTCAGGCCCTCGCCTCCCGAGACCCTCACAGTTCAAACCCCAGGGAGTATTTTGCTCCCTGACAAGACCCTTGTGGGACAAAATGACTCTTTTAAGGGTCTTCCCAGTGTTTATTGGCATTGAGGTCATAGGGGCTGTTTCAGAGATAATGAAACAAGAGCAAGACCACTTTTAACTCTTTGGGCTGGTGTGCAGGATTTACATCACATTATCGCTTTAGTGGCCCTGGGAAAAGCTACAGGGAAGCTCCTATTTCACTCCAAAGCATATGGTTTTGAAAGCCTGAATTTTGCCATTTGCTGTAAACTGGGCATTCCCCCCATGGAAGTCAGCAGGCCTGGATGCCATCTCTCATATGCTAGAGCAGTAGGATGTAGCTCAAGTAAAGCCAACAGGCATCTAGCTCTCAGTTGGGTATAAATCAGGAGCAACTCCACCAAAATCGGTGGAAGCAGAGGGGCACGAAGCCAGCGGGGATGCCAGGGAAAGCCCTGCATCCCGCCTGCACGTGGAGATCTCACAACCAAGKGGCCGAGCTGAGCAGGGGAGCCCATTTGCCAAACCACATGGAGCGGGAAAGCAAGCGGAGCTCCATGGCTCAGCGATCAGCTGTGCTTCCTACCCTTGTGCTACTGATTGTGCAAACACGAGTGYAATTAGTCTAAATAATCACCAAAGATTTAATAGCAGACAGACCACCCAGAGGCCAAATAGCTGGCGGTGGGGCAGGGAAGGTTTGTTCGCTGGTTTTTGTAACACTTGCTAATGAAGTGAGGTCGGATAGCTAAGCAAACACCCTCCATGAGCACTTCCCCTGGGAACGCTGTATGTTGTGGGAAGCCCTGTGTCCCTTGAAGCCAAGAATGTTCTCTCAGGATGGGCAACATGTGCTACTACCATCACTGCTTTTAATTTATCCCCGCCTGGAAAGCCTCCCTGAGTTGCTGTGAAAGCAGCTCTGAGCCCCAAAATAAGCTCCCATCCCAACCAACCATGACTGAGAAGGCTCCTCACATGGCAAACAGCTAGCCACTCACACTGTGATCAAAAATCATGACCAAGCGAGTTCACCCAAATGCCTGGGTGAAGCTGCACGCTTGGAGCATGCAATAGCACTGAGGCACTTCCAAGCACATGCAGCAACACTTCTCATTGCGYCCTTCCTTCCTCCGTGCTCACCCACCATTCATCGTATCTCTCCAGCTAATTATAGTGCCGGTATTTCCCAGGCTGGAGAGTTGGGAGAAGGCAGATATTTCTCCGCAATACTTAGGGATGGGTATTTCTGTTTTCTTGTGACTGAAACTGCAGCAGATATCCCTTTCTGAGGAGACAGGGGCAGTCTGTGGAAATCCCTGCTGGAGCCAGCAGTAGTCCGTCAGCTCAAAGCTCCTTTCTTTAGGCCTTGAATTCTGGACCTTAAAGTCTCTAAAGTGGTTTTGATAAGTTGCATATCTTTCAGATAAGCAAAGCTTTGGATGAATCCCACATGGTTCTCTATCTACCACAAGGCCTCATTTGTTTTCCGCTGAGGCACTTGCTGTTTTTCCTCTCCAAGGTGTTGGACAGAACTGTCAAGAGGCTGAAGGGGCAGCATTTTAGATGGGCAATTTTACCAGGATGATTTTTCTTTTTTAATAAGTACTGTAGAGATGGGGTAAAACCTGAGTGATGAAACTGAGACAGGTTTGAAGAGAAAGTGTTTACTCCTATGTGATGTAAAAGAAAGAGAGTTAAGCAAGATGAGAGGTTGGCCTTTTGAATGRTTCAGGTTGGGGCAAATCCAGTAATTTATGTGGACTTGATTTTGCTTGGACAAGTTGCAGGCACCAGACTGTAGTATCTTCAACTAAGTAAACCCAAAAAGTACATGAGCAAAGTCTACAGAGAATCCTAGAATCATGACGATTGGAAAAGACCATCAAGCCCAACTGCAAACCCATCACCACCATGCCTACTAACCCATGTTCCAGAGCTTGTGCTTCAAGCTGTCCTTTCACATACCCAACATAACTATTTTATGTCACTGACAAACTTGCAAGAGGGTGATTAGTAAAAATCTRACTTAAGTGAGGCCTTTCTAGACAGTCTTCTCTAGAAGGGGAAAGAGAAACGACCTGAAGGAGAACAGTGATTGAAGAGATTTCCTGAAGCTAATAGGAAAGAAGCCACCATAAATGCTCTCCTTGGATCATCCCACACCCCACGGACTCCTCACAGACAGCCGTGACCTGAGASACAGCCAGTTATTCCCACGTTAGTTATTTTTCTCATTTTAACAATGTCATGTATTTAATATTTTAATAAACACTATTTTCTTTTATCTGCTGCAGGATACAARCCATGAAGCAGCTTTGAATAGCCAAGCAGCAGCGACTTGGCCACCTGTGCTGGGTCTGGCGGATACAAAGATTCAAAGGCGATGGGATTTTGTTTTGTCCTTCACGGAAGACTTTATCCCCTCCAGACACACAACAGAAGCCTTCTCTCCGTTGGAGGCTTGGATGGCAGCGGTCTCCCTGTCTCTCCGAGCTGCTCCTGGGCCGTGCATGGTTCAAGCTGCAAGGCAGCACAGCCCCTTCCCACTCAATGCAAACTGTGCTGCCCTTACACTGTGTCCCAGCACAGCCAAATGTGCTCATGGCCACCCCATCAGCAACAAGGGGTTGGGTTCAACAGGGGCTGCAATGCACTGGGTCTCTGCTTCCTTCAGTGGCCCTTGTGTCTGAGCCAGCCCCAGGCTCTTGGCTGCTGCACTGGGACACTGATCAGTTAATGCACAGCAAAGAATTAAGCTGAGGAGGGTCTTTTTTTCCCACCTGCTGACTGCAATTGCCTCAAATTTATGCACAGAATATGCCTGAATTTATTCACTGCCATTTGTAGCATTCAAAGGTCTTTAATGATTTCTTTTAAGCTCTCTGGAATTGTGAACAGCACAAGGCAAATACTCATTATTTCCCATCTAAGCAGCAGCCCTGATGAGTCGGTGATTGGTCAGATAAGTCGCACAGCTCTGCTCCTCTTTCGCTGCTGAAATAAATGCACAAGGTCATTTGCTGCTAATGCTCATCTGCAAAGGTAAAACGTGCTCTAGGTGAATGCTGAATGCTGCTCAGAAAGGCTCCTGTGCATTTCCAGGCCGGAAAAACAGGAGTGAGCAAAATCGTACATCAAGTCAGGGCATGAATATTGGTTGAATCTTTAAAGTGAGTAAAGCGAATGTTGGTTGAATCTTTTACTTGCACGCAGCCCGGTTCACAGCACGGTGTGCAGCTGGAAGTGCTTTTGGAAGGGCAGTGGGAATGCAGTGAAACTTAAGTCTTGACAGTCTGTGAACATTAAAGATCTGAAGTCAGCTCTTACTCGACTGTTAACTCCCGAATCTTCAAATGATACAAAGTTAATCTTCGGTCCTTTCCTAAAATAATGTGCAGAGTTGCTATGTTCTGCTAAATGCGAACCATGTGTCACCTCCGCAATGGCTGCAACGGCGCAAAGATGATAAATCTAAGGCTTGTAAAATGTCCTGTGACACTAGGGGAGAAAAACAGGTGTTGCCTAAATGTTCGACATTTATGGGTAAACTTGCAGGGGTTTTAAAAGACTGACACATCTGCCACATAGTGAGTAACCCTGAAAGAGAAGGAGCAACGCAGCCTCTTTCATGTGTCTCACTCTCTCTACAACCGTATGAAAATACATCCTCATCTGGTATTGGAATTAACAGAGCTGGACTCGCCCCTCCTTATGTCTCTTCCAGGTTTTTGGCTTTTACACCCAAAGAGCATTTTAAAACTGCTCCTTTTTAAGTAGGTGGCAAATTGCGCTGGAAGGACTTGGTATGCGGAGTATTTTTATTCAGCTCCCTTTTCTCTCACCTTTCGTTCTTTTCCCTTTGGAATATCTCCCTCGACATTCCACTCATAAAGCTCTTCAAAGGCAGGACTATATATTAGAACAGCGAGGCCTCCAATGTGTTCTCCAGTCCGAGGCTTTAGATGGGAAAACAGCTCGTGGGGCCGAGTGCCCCGTGGCCGAGCGTCTGCTCCGYGGCCAGGGCAGGTGCCAGCGCTGGAGACGCTGCCCGGCTCCTGGGAAACTGTTGCCCTCTTTGCCCTATGAATTTAATAAACCGGGAACTCGCTGTCTCGCTTTTGACTTTGGAGGCCAAAGGAGGTTTTCTTGCTCCCTTCGAGCGCCGCATTCGGCGCACAGGTTGTGTTTTTGGGGAGAAATGGAGGCCGAACGTAGCAATTTGGAGAATGGAGGCAGGATGTATAGYAACCTGCTCCGTGCTTCAGCCCTCGCAGACTGGTGATCTCTAAGACAGGATTTCCAAAAGCACAAGGTCGGGGAAGTCTCATCCACCCAATCACAGTGATACGATTTGCATGGATGTCAGTGGAAGCAGATTTACCTCTAAAACGCTTGGAAATCTGCCCCTGGTGGGTGAAATGCAGCAGATGTGGGACCAGATGCCTCTCTCTGGACTATCTGCCGTTTGCATCGGGCTGTTACAGCAGAGACCAAGACCTGACTGGGCTACAAAACATGCTCACCCTCTTGGGTGGCCACTTGGTCTCTGGGTGGCAGCGAAGCTGCAGATATTTTGAGCATGACTTGTCTTGCTGGTAAGAATTCAYGACTGCGCCTGGCCTGCTGAGCATCCCTGCCCAGCAATAAATTCTGCTCCCAAACCTTAATCCTCCTCCTCTCCCCAACAATTCAGCACCCACATCCCTGGTGTCTGAGTCCTGTCTACACCCCGACGAGTGCCCTCGCGGCTGCTGTSATCTTAACTCCTGTCCTGACGGGGCTGGTTCTGGGCGGCCCCCTCCCAGCCACCTCGCTTCTCTTCCTCTGGCACCTCTTGGGATTTCTCATCCCTGCTCTCCAGCTCGGAGGCAGCAAGATTAAGTTTCCTTCCTTGCTTTTGAAGGCTGTGTGTTGTAGAAGGACAAGGACGAAGCCGTGCTGAGCTACCAGGCACTTGCAGCCAACCCCTGCTGCCCTCAGGCCTGGGATGGAGCAAGAAAAGTGAACCAGCCTCTTTGGGCTGCTCTTCCCAAGGAGGTGACAAAATGGGAAAATCATCCAAAAATGGGAATCTCTTCACAAACATGATGCGAAAAATGAGCTGCTGTGTGACCCTTCTCATCCCTGGAGTGTCCGTATCCAGATCTATGTCTCATTATAAGAGGGAGCACCTTATAGGCTGCCCATGTACTCCGCTCTTGGGGAACACAGATGTTTATCTGCTACAGCTTCCCTCCCAGCACACATTTCACAGGAATCACTGAATCATTGTAAAAGAATCATAGAATCATAGAATCATAGAATGCTTAAGGTTGGAAGGGACCTCCAGAGGTCATCTAGTCCAACCCCCTGCTCCAGCAGGGACACCCAGAGCACGGGGCACAGGGTGGCATCCAGGTGGATTTGAAGATCTCCAGAGCAGGAGCCTCCACAGCCTCTCTGGGCAGCCTGTGCCAGGGCTCCGGCACCCTCATTGTTAAGAAGTTCTTTCTCAAGTTCCTGTGGAACTTTTGGTGCCTCGATTTGCGGCCATTTCCCCTAGTTCTATCACTGGCCACCACTGAGAAGAGGCCAGCCCCATCCTCCCCACTCCCTCTTTTGAGGTATTTATATACATTAAACACAGTAACATGCAGAGAAAACATTTCCAAAAAAGCAGAGCTGGAAAACTACCTCTTCCCCCATATCCCACACAGTGCAAAAATTTACTCCTTCCACGTGCTGAGACATGTTGTCTTCCCTACCCAGCCTTCCTGGACGAGGCAGATAAAGCTCACAGCACAGCACTGGTAGGTGATCCTTAGCTGAAGCGAGGAAAAGGAACGGGTAGCAAGAGCTCTCTTCTAAAGGACTGCTTGCTAGGGAGAGGTCTTCAATCCTCAAGCTGCACTACAACGAAAGCTCTTCCTCACATGGCTCTGACGGACAATCTTTGCACATACTAAGCCTAATTTTCCTCTGTCTAGTCTCAAGTTCTATTATTTACTAGTTTATCAGGTACTTAGCATAGCTTGATTCTCTGCATTCTGACCTACCACCAAATCTTCAGGACATGGCAAAAATCTTACATATCCGAGGCTAATTTTTTTTTTATTTTATTTTTTGAAAAGTTTGCAAGTCGAGATCTCTGTGGTTTCTTCTTGCACAGATATTTCTTACTTGCAACCTGCTCTGCTGCCCTTCTCTGCACCGCTGCATGTCCTGCTGTATCCTCTAGGCAATGGGAGGGTGAGAAAGGCACACACATGGATCTGAGTACAAACTCACATTGATGCTCTCCCTTTCTTTCCTAATGATTCCCAACCTCCAGTTTCCCTTTTTGAGCATTCAGTACAGTTAAAAATGCTCTACTCGGAGTTTCTGTGCAGGTCTCTTGAGTGCTAGGTACAGCACTGATGATCAGCAGCTTTCCTGAGGAACATGCACTACTGTTTTGGAGGGAGCCAGCCTTTGTCTATCGAGCACCTTGGGCACTGCTTGCAATAAGAATAAACACTTCTCATGGCTGTGTTTGAGGATTTGCCTTGCACAGGTATAAGGGAGGCTAAGGTGGGAAATGCAAAAAAATTTTATAGAGAGAACCTTAAAATAAACTAAGAACTCAGTGCCTACGGTGAACTGATGCCTGTTTTACTTGATACTTCCACACAGACTGAACATCCTTCTGAGATCTGGGATGCTCTGTCCTCGTCAAAATGCAGTTTACCAAGGTGCAAAGCAGCACTCGCTAAGGACTTCATAGGAGGAGAAGGAGGAGCAGGCACACATACCTTTTTGGTCTTGACTGTTGAGGCACAGCAGTCTCCACCATCATAGTTGCAGAAGGCTCGGTTGTTGATGGAGTCACAGTAGTTGTCTCCCATGAAAGGCTAAGAAATCAAACAGCAGCAAAAGGCTGAGGACATGGATAAACCCATGACACAAAGCCAGAAGAAAATGCCTTAAACGTGCCATACAGTTTGTAACATTATGAACGGTTCTGTAAAGCAAGAGATATTTTTTCCTTCTTTCAAAGTAGAGAGGAAAAAGAAAAAAGAAAAAAAGGGGAAAAAAAAGAAGAGGAAATTATTCCTTGTCTGCTTTTTACATCCCACTTAAGATGATGGCTAAGGAATATTGATTTGACCAGGCCCAGAGACAGCATCAAGCCATCTAAAAAACGTGCCACCTTCACAGTTTTAAGCAGACCTTCAGAAACAATGTGGGACAAGAAGACAAGGTAGAGCAGTCAAAATGGCTTGGTTTAAATAGCTGCAGTTCTCCTATGCAACTACTGACTATGCAACAAGTGTCAGTAAACGGGTACACAACATATCAGGAGAGGAAATGCAAGTGCTCTGAGCAAATTGCAGCAGCCTCAGATTTCCATCCTCAAGACCAGCAGGGTCTACGTGTCACCCTGCTGATGACACCCCATCTCCTGTGCTCCACAGCTCCCAGGTAGGATAATGGCAATTACTCAGAGAGATGTTGTGGAGAGCTATTAAATAAAAACCATAAATCACGTTGAAAAAATAAAATGTGATCACTAGCCTATGTACCGTATAAGAAAATTCATTTGTTCTACACTGACAAAGTGTCACGCTGGGTTCCTGCAAGAAGTCCTCTTTGCAGAAAGACCTGGGAGGCTCACTGAGGTTTCCTGGGAGGATTTATACTAATTGCAGTACCAGAGTTTTCCTGATGATAGATATATCCAGTACTGTTAATGAGAACGCGGGCATGCTTTCCCCAGAAGGAGCCACATCCACAATTATCAATACTGAACTGGACCCTATGGAGCAGTGCAGAGGCAGGCTCTCAGTGCTGATGTTCTGCAAATTTAAACATTTCTCTGAGGGTATAGGAAATCAAGGCGCCAATGACAATATCAGACCGGAGCAGGACTACCAGAAAGTGACTGACTAATTGAGACCCACTTTTATAGTTACGTGCAAATACTGTAAATGATGACAAGGAAATCAGAATTGTAGGGTGTGGTTCCTAGCCTTCTAAAATGACTTAACTCGACACAGAAATAGACTGATTAATACAGGCAAAGGCTTTGACTTGCAAAGACCTTTCCAATGTAATAAGTAATTAAATGATTTTTAAACAGACGGATATATACATATTTTTATGCCTACCTCGTCATCTTCAAAAATGTAAACCGTGCTTAACCTCCCAAGACATATGGACGGGCTTTTCCATGTTTCCCTAGCTATGTCTGCTTGTCAAGAAAGGCATTCATTTAATTTTTATCACTATATCACTGCCATACACCTATGAACACTGGCAGACTACTAACTTAAGGAAGAACATGTCTTTCACTCCCACTGATACAACTCAAGTAGGTCACTTCTTTGGAAGAAAAGAACAAGATAAGTAACAGACATTCTAATATAGTATCCAAATCCTCATCTGGAATACTTTGGAGGCCTGGTGGTTGAGGGTGAGATCAGTAGAGTCTTCATGCAATGCTCTGTGGTCCTACAGGTTTGGGGGAGCCTTGCTTTCTCCCTGACTAGATAAGGTTGTCCAAGAGGGACCAGATTTCCAAAGAAACACCTAAAATAACTGCCTGGAAGTATCTGACTCATAGACCTCTATTGCTGCCACTAGGGAGCGACAAAAAATCACATTGCAGCAGCCTAGATTACCACTGTAAATGCCAAGAGTAAAATAATCCCCTGCTTAGAGTCTTCTATTCAGAGAACCCTTCCTGATGCTAAGGATATTAATACATTAGGAACTGTGTCAGCCTAATGGCCTAGTATTATTGACCTACTGGCTTATTATTCCCTGCTTCCATAGCTGTGAAAAAGGCTTGAAGACTGAAATCTTCTGAATTCTTAACACCAGGGAACAAGTTCTGGCCCATTCTTGGATCCTGGTAGCATCAGGATCTAAAAATGGTGCTAGAGGCCATTATCAATTGTCTGGGCAAAGCCTTCCAAGATGATAGATTGTGATGCAGTGACACTGCTGAACGAATGATGAAAAGAAGAAAGTTTCTATTGATGCAGGGGGATCAGGCAATTAACAATGATGGAAGGAAAGAAAATGCTGAGAAAAAGCACGTCAGTAATAATGGCTTCGGGTAAATTATTACATCATTGAGAAGTTTGCCCTAGTAACAACTATCCTTAAATGGCAGGAGAATGGGTACCCAGTGGTGCATCAGCACCTGAGTGGCATTTCTTAATGGTCCCTGGATGTTATTTTAGCTCTCTTTGGAGAATAGGGGCACCTAGCCAGCCCACATGAATGCAATGTGTGAGATGGCTTCTGACATTCAAAGCACTGACAGCAGAATGCTTTTCATTTAGGGAACAACTAGACAGAAACTATTACATTGTTGGAGAGTTATCACTCTCTTGGGCCCAACATTTGTATGTGAAGGAAACCTGTCTTTCCCTATAAGACAATTTGCACTGCACAGCAATGTGGTCTAGTATTTTGTGTCAGATTTAGTTCTGTGCCATGTTCTGCCACTCTGGGCAAATAACTTCCATGTGTTTGTAAAACTGGGTTACTGAGTACTGAGAGTGCAATAGGTGCTGCAGAAAGTCCTGAGAACGGCATCTAAAACACAGTTTTTCTATGGTCTGTCCATGTAATCAAGGCATCCATCTACTCTACTGAGGTTCCCCATTTCTGAAAGAGACATGAAGCTCCCTAGCCTTAAAGTGGTGCCATGAGGATTATCTTGTTGATGGGGGTGAGCTAGCCAAGTGTTGACATGAGGGAAACTAAAGGAGTGCCATGATCCAGAAAGTGGTGCTCCAGGCCTTCTGAAGCACTGGAAACATTTCAGAGTTCTCAGACTGTTCAAAGATTGTTGCCTGCAGAAACATCATCCTTATAAATAATTACTGCAAATAACACATAGCACTGCAGAAATGTTATCACTACTGAAAAGCAATTGTGTGCTTCTGATTTTTTTTCTAGGCTAGACAGTGGCGCATGTAAGGGATAGACGGTTTGCCTGGATGTACTTTTCAATCAGTAGTATGATTCTGCTTCTGGCTTTCCCAAAACGTATCTGCCCACCAAAACCTAGTCAACCTTGGACAGAATTGTTCCTCTAATAAGATACTAAAATCAAGACAAACAATTGATGGCCTTTGAAACTCCCCATGGGTTCTCAAATCCTGAGAAATGCTGAGCAAAGTATACCAATTTTGCTGAATAATTTAGTCATTCAACTTCTGTGAGCGTCCTCAGCCTATTAAAATCACCCAATCTCACTCCTGGATGTCAGAATTGATGCAGAAAATCACAGTTTAATTAACAGGTTAATCAAGGCAAAACCCCATTTGCCCAACTTAAGAAGCAGCATTTTTAACTATYGGAACTGCAGTGATTGTTATCATAATAACTAACAAGCACGGACCATCTCAGTGAATTCCAGCGCTCACCTCACAACCTTTGACGCAATGAATCAGAGAAGGGTGAGGGTACCACTTGAGTCCGGCCGTGCAGACAACACTCTAGAGGGAAGAGAAAGAAAACTAGGTTAAGACAAAGAAATCAGTGTACAGAAAGCCAGCACGCTGGTTTCTATGGCTCTCCTGTACTTAACCAATGAAGTTCAGTTCCTAACACCTCTTGTGTTCTCAGAACCTGGCCGTCCTCCAGGTATTTACAAGAAGTGTTGGACTTGACACTTGAAATAACAGAACATTTGAGATTAAAATAATATTTAAGGTTCTCCTAAAATGTCATGTCCAATATTTCACTCATGGTGGGGGAATGTGGCAGGGAAATGCAAAGGCAGAGGTCCACTGTCTAGCTTGTGAGCATGGGGGAGACGTTTTAGGAATTCATGCAGGAATTTTTCCGGTGCTGAAAAGCACAGCTCTATTTCATGACCTCATACCTGTGCTTCTTGAAGACAGAAAAAAAGCTAAAGAAGAACCTTCGGACACACTTCTGTGCCATCCTGCAGATTTTAGATAAAAGAACCTTCCCCACATTCCTTCAAAACTACCCACAAAAAGGACAGCATTTTCTGTCACATTATATAAYTTCTGTGGCAAGTATACTTACGGATTTTCTTTGAGGAAAAAAAAATGGGGTGTCCAGTTATGAGTGAAAATGAGCCACCAGCCTGCCTTGTGATGACATACCCAGGGCACTCCTTGTTTGGCCACAGACATGAAAACTTTGATATTAAGAGTGGGCAAAGTACAGAAGGTGCTTCAATACCACTGATGTCTAGGTAAGGGCACTCTCAACCGTTCACCGTGACATCCAGTACAACACTAATTTTGGGTTGTCTTCCCCAGACAGGACACAACAATGGCTGCTTGGGCAGGATGAACCTGTGGGCACTTGCCAAAGGACTAGGGTAGAGGTTGGATGGAGGCCTGGGGGAGGAAGGGATTAATGTTTGGGAAGACCTGACGCACAAGCCATCCCTTGCCCTGTTTATGTGAGGGCTAATTTAATCCATCTGCAGGGGAACCTCAGCATGTTTTCACAGTTTCTGTCATTTGAGGCTTACCTGGCGTGTGCTAGAA
The DNA here is from genome assembly GCA_003342815.1 of Eudromia elegans. Taxonomy (NCBI): domain Eukaryota; kingdom Metazoa; phylum Chordata; class Aves; order Tinamiformes; family Tinamidae; genus Eudromia; species Eudromia elegans. The sequence continues at coordinate 7,063,500 of PTEX01000017.1, forward strand.
AAAGGACTTTTATACTATCTGACTTGGGCTGTTTATCTTTCCGATGCTCTCGGATTTTCCACTATTAGTCAAGCCCGGCTTGCCCCACCTGCCTTGCAACAGGGCCCGTCTGTGTGAGAGGAGAAGCGGCCACGGGACGAGCGGGAGGAGGATGTTGTTTATCCCCCAAGAGGGAAGCTGCAAGGTGCAGGGGCCCTGCGGTGTCAAACATTCCCCCTGTGTCCTCCTGACAGACAGCTGGAGATTTCCAGGCTGCTGCCTGCCACAAACGGCAAGTTATTTTTTCTCACTCTTCTGTTTACTGCACTTCAGAGGCAAAAGAAAGGAAACTTTCCCAGGTTTCAAAACAAACAAAGCCAGTCAACAGACCAGGAAAGGGGAGAGTAAAGGAAGCCAGTCAAGAGCATTTGAACCCAAGGCTTAAACCAAAGGAGAAAAAACYCAGGTCTTCCCCTTCCATGAGCAAGCCCAGCCAGACAATACAGTGAGAAAACGCACTGGCAAAGAGTCTCTCTGCTATACAGCATCAGTACTTATACAAGAGCTTCAYGTGAATATATGTGAGAGCGCAGATCTAACAAAAGGAACCAGATAGCCTTGAAAAGGCAATGACAAGACAGAAAAAAATAAGCAACCAGATGGTCAGACCAACTATCATACCCCCCTGGCACGTGCCAAACTTGGMATGCTGTTGCCTACCTGCCTGTGAGGCTGCTGGCAAAGACGGTCCAGGAATTGTGGGCAGCATTGAATAGGCTCTTAGAAAAGGATGTTTCCAAGTCATGATCAAGCCYGGACAGTAGATGTACTGACTATTCTGCTGAATCTCCCAGTGCTGAAAAAACAGCAGCTGCTGAGTTTTGTGCTCCCTCTTAAAGGAACAGACAAAAGGTGAAGTGTCTTCTATGATRTCCTCTCCTAGGAAAGCACGGATCTGTGCTCCCATTCCAGTGGTTAAGTAGCCTTTGCTGGACAGTCTCCCAGGGAAGGGTGTGCAGCCCTTGACTCCCTCCATCGCCTCAGCATGCCAACGTGCCTCATGCTAAATTAATCACGGGGTCAGCGGCACATTGACACTGCTACCAGGAAATTCCCCATCCAAGGGAATAACCAGTGAGAACACACAACCATGAAAACCTCCCAGCTCACTGAGGTGGGTCCTCTCCAGCAGAGTCAGGGCGTGCCGAAAGGATTTGGGATTACACAAATCCCAAAGGGATTTACTAGCCATAAGCCAGGCCACGACAGCAATCTTCAAGTGTAGCTGCATGGTGAGCACTTCATAGTACCCTCAGCCCAGCAATCTGCTCTGGCAGAGGATAATTTTTAGGTACTCTTCATCGTAGTACTGGGGCAGGAGCCAAAGTTTTAGCCCTAGCTACTCTGCTCTCCTAGGATGATTCCTTTRGCAGTGAAGACCATTGGGACTATATCAGCTAAATTCAGTCTTGCTCCTATTCCCAGAGTATGGGCTACAAAAAGTCTTTGGTTAAGGCCCTGGCTTTCCCTCCGGTTCCGCAAATMCTGAATCCTGTTTGCACCCACGGGTACCTAGTGTGACATGCGTGGAGCAACGGGATGGAAAAGGGGATGCATGCAGTGAGAGAGAGGAGGTTGTACAGAAACTGGGGAGGATTCAGTTTGCTGGGCACTTTATGCTTTTAACAGGTCCAAAGGTACCTTGAGGTGCTGCACAGGGCAACGTTAAAAACAAACAAACAAAGAAGCATAAATGCCAAGCAGGGGTATAGGAGGAGGCACTCCTGCAGGAGCCTTCCGAGCCAGTCTACTGCACAAGGCACCGCTGCAGGAGCCTTGTTGGCCTTACAAGGACTTGACAGCATCAGCGAGAACAGAGAGGAGGGAATGGGATTCACAGGACCCTCAGAGGGCATTGCAAAAGACGGATGGGATGGAAGGCGCCCATCTTTCACTTGCAAGGCGGAACAAGGAGGGAACCCCATCTGGCCGCTGAGTACGTGAGAGCGAGCGGGCCGCGTCCCTTCCCAGGCGCCGGCGCACGCCCCCGGCCCCTGCGGTGACATATGCCTTCCTGCTGGCTCCCGGCTGCCCCTCGCACGTCAGCTTCTGCAGCACAGCTGCCCTCCCGCCCGGGCCTTGCTACTTAGCCTTGTATATTGACTTTGGTCGTGTCCCCATCCCATAAATGCCATTCAGTTACATCTGCGGTTTGGTGGCTGCGGCTCCATCTGTTGTGCAGGGAGAGGAAGCTGGGATATGGTCCCACACTAGGTAACAAAGAGCCAAGAAAGCAAATCAAGCTGTCATTTTCTCCTTGTGAGGGAAGACCCAGTGCCTCCGGTCACAGCACTTCCCTCCCCATTGTGGCGCTAACACAATGATGTCAACCATTTGTGGGCTGCAGAGGGGATTGGGTTTCCCCAGGAGAGGCCTGYGGAGAGCTCTCCTCCACCTAGATGGGCCAAGCGTCCCCCAGGGCTAACGCGCAGGGACTGGCATCTACTGGTCTCGACTAACTCTCTCCTCAGGCACTAAACGAGCATGACAATTAACCGTGGGTTTAATATCGCGGCGGTGAGGGGATCAGCAACTGCTGACAAGCGAGGAGAGACACAGTTCTTTGCGGCAGTTTCTTCCTGTAGTTGCAGACAGGGTGGGAACTCCTGGGTTCTCTGTCGCTGCCCTGCCGCACGGCCATAAGTCATTTCACTGCTCCATGACACGGGTTCCCCGCTGCAAGACGAGCCCAGAACTCACAGCAAAGGCGGAGGGGAAGGAAAGAGCAAAGAGGCAAAGCTGAAATAATTAGGGACAGATTCTGGTGGTTCACATGGGAGTATTTAAGGAGAATTCCCATGAATTCCCCTTGTTCTGGACATGCAGCATCCTACTAGTTGCAATGCTGGAGTGCAAACCCCATGGGAAGAGACACCTCCAGCAGTGGGGTGGCATCCAAGGAGCACAGTGGGGCCATGGCTACACTCACTCCCAGAGCTGGGGCACCCTCACCCTTTCAAGACCACGACCTGACGCACGTGCTCCATAGCACTTGCCCTCTTCCTGCTCGGCACCAAGACAAGGATCTAAGCTCAGGAATCGCATCACGGCACCCAAGAAGAAATTAGGTGCCCACCCCGTTTCTCTGCAGTCAATGGGAAAGAGCAGTCAAAGCATTCTACCGTGTCTCCACTGCCAGTGCAGTCAGAGCTGGGCAGCTCTAACCCCAAGGGTCTTCAACACCTCCTTGCTCCTTCCACTCGGATGTTACGTAGAGATGGGATATAACAGGGCTGCAATGAGCCCTGCAAACACGGCCCACCACAGAGCAACAGACACGCGGAAGAGTTCGGGTGGGTGGGTTTTTTTCCTGCTGAAAACACTGATTTGGAACAGATGAAGCACATCGCACAACGCCACCGATTTCGGCAAACCGCTTGTTTTCAGACCCAAAAGAGCAACCCAGCCTAAAATAATTCTGAAAAGCACATTAATATTTTGACATTTTTCTAAATGAAATAGCTGTTGTTTTGTTTATACTTTGAGGGGACATTTAATTTCCAAGTTTGTTTTATTTTCAATCAAAAAGTTTAAAAAAATTCTTGGAAATGAAATGATAAGTTATGTTCAGACCAGTATGCTTCTTCTTCATTTTTTTTTTTGGTTCACCAAAAAAATCACAATTACAAAAAAAGTCTCTTTGGTTAAAACTTTTTTTTTTTTTTTTTAATTTGACAGAACTTCCAGCGAACCAAAAAACCAAGTGATTTGCACAGCTCTGCTCTAAACAACYCCCAGAGGAAAGACGATTCCCTCTTCTCACTTTGCTTCCATAACAGCTGTTGCTTTAACAGCCACACATTAGTATTTTTTTTYCCTTGCCAGCCCTCCCTGTGCTTTWTCTGGGCCTGTCTTGAGTGTTATCTCCCAGTTAGCTCCATAGGTCCTGCCTTTATCTGGTTCCTGCACCGCACTGAATTTGTATATTACTTACACCTACAATTAAGGGCCTAAGAACGTTTCTTTCATGTCATTCAAGTACTTCGAGATCCACAAAGCTTCCTGTGTAAATGCAAACGGCTGGTGACTTTAYGCACAAGAGCAAGCTGTCACTGAACATGGCTTTGCAGTGCACTGTCAGTGCTACAGCAGCTTGGCATGGGCACCTCCCACAAAGGCATCCCGCTCCCTGTCTCTGCAGGGTCTCACTGACCCCACCAGTGCTGACACTTCCACCATTTCMGAGCTCCCAGTCCATGTTTTCCCCTGGAAGGGCTGGATATGATGGATTTTGGTTTTCAGTGTCCCGTCTCTTTCCACCCRTCTTGTTTTAGTATCACCCCCCTGATCTCATACCTACCTTGCAAGTATTCGCCTCTATGTCCTGCGCACAACCTACTGCAGCTGAACAAGAAGAAAATGCTCCTTCGCCCACCCAGAACTTGTTCCCGAGGACACAGCCCTCTTTTTTCGAAGGAGGATGTTTACTAACATTCAGAACAGAGGTGCTTTCTCTCTGTGCCCCTGAGGGCTTCCCTCCATTTCCTAACACAAGTTTTAAGGCCCAAATCTCACACATCAGTTAGAGTGTTTCCGGAATCAGATGCAGGTCTGTCCTCAGTCTAAAGCTCTTCTAAGATCCTCACCATAAGGGCAAAAAAAGGACATATTTACCACGGTACACATGGAAAGCATGAATTCTCCTCCATCCCTCATTCCACTCATCTCCCCCTTTACTACTATGTTTTCCCTGCTGCCTAATGAGCCCTCCAGAGACCTGCAGGTATAAAACTCGTTACAGCTCCCTCCGCGCACCAGCATCAATAAACGAAGGAGCACAGCAGAGAACGGGAGGGAAGCTGTCACTTTATTTCACCATGAATTACAAAACCTCTTTAAAGTCTAGCGCTTGGGAGAAGGGCCACTGAGAAATTGCCCCTAACATAGAGATAGCGATTTTCTTTATGTTTCAYGCCAGAAACTTGGCAAAGCCTAGGCTTAGGCAGTAATATAATCTCAGCATCTGCAGAGAATGGGAGGCTAGGAAGGACACTGTGAGCCTGTCATATTCTCCGGACTTATGTTTCCCACCCCTTTCCAGGATTCATTCTATTGCTCCGTATGGCTCTGTGTGAAATAGAGAAATATGAAGTGGCTGAGATTTTCCGAGCAGCTCGCTGCCCGCAGCCAGGGCCTGCTTCAAAAAAATCCCAARCCCTGGGTGCACATCAGGCATGTGGAGAAGCAAATAGATTGTCAAAGCTGTTCACTATGTACTGGGGCTCTGTTGGCTGCCGTTCTTTTATTAAACCTAGCTTGAAGTGTGTAAAACACAGGCTCATGTAAAGCTGGGGCCAACCACGTCAAAGAGGAGAGCGTTCGTTCAAGTACCACCAGCAACCTGCACTGTTCACCCGTGAYGTGCCAGCGTCTGCTGACATGCATTTGAGCACGTCCAGAAAAATGACTACACCTGCATAAATACTGTGTATGTGCCTGCTTACATGTATGGCTAGGCAGGAGGGCATGTTTATGCAGACAGCATGAGGGTTTTCATGAAGAAGTGGAGTCTATCTCCTGCTGGCACCCAAAAGCAGGTGTGCAGCTGGACAACCACTTGCTGCAAGCAGCAAACGTGTGTCTGGGTGMGTGTGCATGTACTAGGGACCCTACCCGGGTGCCTGTGTCCCCACAGAGGGAGACTGAGAGCCGTGCACGCCGGAGGGTGCACACGGGTACCTGGGGGTGCTGCAAGGGGTTAATGCTGTCTGTGCATTTGTAGTGCACAGGAGGAAGAAGCGGTGACCTCTGGAATGGGCTGTGCTGAGTAGGCATCTATCACATGCGGGACAAGGGGAGAGGGGAGGACTCGGTGAGCTCTGCTGGTTCGGGAAATGAAATACCCTCTGTATCAGCTTCTTTTGTCATCCAAAAGCAGCACAGAAAAATGCAGCCCCGCCACCTAAGGCGTGCAAAATACTGAAGAGGAGGAAGAGCATAAAACCTGTCCTATGCCCTTTCTCTGATCTCCTATCACGCTTTCCTGTGTAAAGAATGCTGTTTCCAGGATATCAGACCCACTGTAGATGCCGGGTGGATCTGACCACACTGATTTGGGAGCTTTTTCTTGAACTAGTTTCCCCTGGAAAATCACAGACAGAAACTCATATGCACAGGAAGGCACCACGTTGCTAGAACAMCACCTAAAGAAAGAATAAAGTTCTGGAATTCTTTGCCAAAGAGTGTAAAGTTTTCTTCAAACATTTCTTCCGACAGGACAAACTGAGGGTAAAGCTACCTTTTTGCTCACCGCACGTGATCTGGTAACCAGGTGACATAATTAGTAAATTCGGCAGGCACTGACCTTCACTCTTTGCGGGTTCATCCAGTGCTGGATGTCCTGCACAGTCTCGTTGACACGCAGGAGGATGGGCTCGTGACTGTGATCCAGGCACGAGGTGGTACACTCGGCGCCTGCACAAAACACGCACAGGATAAAGTTAGCAGCTTCTCACTCCTCCAGCAGCTCAGCGGCCTTCCCACGGAAGGATGGGATTAGGGCTCCCTTTTCCCAAAYGGCAATTAGCGGTCAGCAGTAACTACCACGTGTGTTGCAGCCACACATGAAACGCTGACTGCATCCCACAACACGTCTGCAGGAGACCGTGGGGGTGGCAGATATTCCAGGGCCTTGTCTTGCGAGCTCTGTACCCAGAGCTTTCTTTGGCTGTCAGCTCCAAGGAGGGGGGTCAGGATTTGTTCCTTCAGATCACCACGAGAGTCTGAAGGTTTTTCCATTTCAACTGCTCTTTCAAGTACTGGGACTGATTAAGGAGAGGCTGCCAAACTCATCTCACCTGTGACATGACAAAAATCTACCATTTCATCTGTCAAAGTTACAGACCTTCAATAATAACGTTTTGGATGGTGACCAAGCCTAATGATATTGCAGGCGAGCTATCACCTAAGCCCCATATTTGATAAGAAGTATGCAGAGAGGTAACGATGGCTTTGTTCACACATAAACCTGCTTTTCCTCTGATTAACTGTCATGCCCTTTGGGAATCCTGTCCTTTCTTTATTAAAACATGCTGCGATACTCTGCAGCAATATCCCAGAGCCCTGTGGTGACACAACCGTAAGCCCTAGTGTGTTGGACCATTACCATTTCCCCCCTGGAAAATCACTCCTGAATGGCACAGCTGCTGCAAACATGTCATTAGGATTTCTGCACTCCAATCAGCACTAGGGGAGGAATTAATCTCTGCAATGGCTTGGAGAGCTGAACCTTTGGCTCAACATACACCTCAGCCGGGAAGGGCAGATTAGGTGTCTGAGGAATTACCAAAGGTGTGTGGGATTCATAGTGACCATGACTGCATGCTATTATTTTCCCCACCTGCTTCTGCCTTCTCATATCCTCCCACGTGGAGGAGGCAGCGGGAACGAAGCAGCCCTGGGCTGTTCAGCCGGCGAGGCTCGTGGGGAGGCTCAGGGTTTGTTTTGCCTTCCTAGTGTGAGCAGTAGCGGCTCCATGGACCCGCTGGATAAGCGCCTGTTAATACCAGCCCTACTGTGCGCGAGTGGATGGCAGGAGACCTCTTGGAAGGACATCTGTAAGGCTTCCAAAAGCACACACACACAAAAGAGAAGAAAACCCAAAGCACCTGATCTTAGAGGTGGTGCTGGGCGAGCCTAGCAAAGCGTGTGGTATGTCTCCATCTGCTGAGGATACGAGCCAAACGCTGGCGTGCCCTTCCAGAGCTCCTTGGGATGCTCTGGTGACCACCACACTATGGAGGAGACTCCACAGCACAGGCCCGGCCACCACCGCGAGTCCCTCATCCCCACGAAGGCKGTGCCGTCCCTGCTCGGCATTGGGCCCAACGTCCTTGATGTGGGGAGCAGCCCCACAGCGCAGCTCGTAGCCATCCCGGCACGGCTCGGGAGCAAGAGGGGCAGAGCAAGGTGGTGACCCCCTGYGGACACCTCCCTGCTTCCAGCGCAGAGACGTTTCCCCTCACACCAATGCAATGAGATGCATCGGGCATCTCCCTCCTTGGAAAAAGCTGCTCGGCCCTGGTAGGTTACCTCCTCTCAAGGGCAAAACGCCTCGCCACGCTAAGAGCCGCTGCAGCCCGCTCGCTCATGCGCGCGCCGGCGCCTTATTTACACTTGCGGAGAGGAGCGGGCCGGAATTGTTTTGATACATGATCTGTAACTGGCATCATTACAGMGCGGTGATCTCACCCGGGTCGCGTTCCCGTCCCCGGGGAGGAAGCGGCAGCAGGCGCGAGGTCCCTCGCCCGGCCGCGCCGTAATGAGGGAGCCGCACGACGACGAGGAGCGCTCTCCGAGTTCAAAGGGACGGCGCGCGGYGAGGAGGGGCCGCGGGCTGCAGCGGGGCATGCAGCAGGAAGGGGCCTCGCCAAGCTCACGCTGCAACCGCGACAGCAGGGCCACCTCAAGAACGGGGGCTGATAGTAAAGTCTGCAGAGCGTCGCTCTCTCCCCTGGGTGACACGAAGTGAAGCTGAGCGCGGGAAGCAGCCCGAAGCAGAGCACCCTTTGCTGAGCATTGAAGCACCCCAGAAGGTGACAGAGCGGAGGGCACATCCTATAGAACTGCCATGCCAAAGGGATGCTCGCCCGTGTCTTATTCTCTCTGGACASAGGTGCATTATCCTACTCCTGGAGCTCCCTGCCAGCTCCCTGTCTTTCAGCACCTGTGTGTGTCTGCATGAGTGTCTGTGTGCTGGAAGATGGAGGGGCAGATTACAGAAGTGTATGAGCAAAATCAGGTACAAGCTCTCCCTTAGTTCTGGGACTGGATGCGTCTCCTGTGTAGTTTGGCTTGCTGGCTGCCCATTAAAACCAGCTGGCCAAGAAGGGACATGCTGAAATTGGAAATGGTGCAAGGAGCAGGCAGTGAGCACATGTTACATGATGCCTGACCTCTAAAAGTTTCATGTTTCCTAAAAGCAGTTTCAACAGTGAGGGAAATTTGTCCGCAACAGAAGGTGACTTCAAGGACCCTGGACTCGGTCCTTCCTCCCTCCTGTTTCAATCCCGCTCCTCTTTCTCACTTCTTCTCCCCCCGTGACAGAGCTGCATCCCGCCGTGGCAGGCGCCCAGGGCCGACGCTCACAAACCTATTCCGTAGCCGCCGGAGCACTGCAGCTTCAGGTGGCTGTTGAGCTGGGTGGGCAGAGCRCACTGGCCCTGCATCTCCCTGCAGAGATGAAAGGAGCCGCTCCAGGTGCCATCCTTCCGGCAGTGAATCATATTGCTACCGCGGCCCTGGGAATGCAAAGGGAGATAACGAGGACCGTCACAAAAGCCACAACGAGAAAAGCAAATTCAGTTCAAGAAGTGAACAGCAGGCAGAGCCGAGCTAGSAGCAAAGTTCTGCTAGAGCTGGGAAAGCTACTGGTTGGGACTGTCAGCCCTGGGAGGCAAGAGGGAGTTTCCTTCCGAAGAATAAAAATAGCAGATTCTTTTTGCACAAACATACCTCTTCTGTGCAATATAATGTTTTTATAGGGCTTTTTTTCAGGTTCTCTAGCTGCAATAAAGGTATATTCACCCCATTTGCCCTCCTCGTGATTGAGAGGCTTCTGTTGCACACAGACAACATTTTTCCTCCTCCCATTTTCTAACTAGTTACATCATCCTTGTCTTGACAAAGAAAGAATCCCCAATGCCCAACCGAAGGAGAAAGGAAAGCAGGACACTGAGCAGGGATGCTTAGCAGGGCAGAACGTGCTCTTTAGAGCTTGGCTGCCTTGAGTGACAGCAAGTAAAGAGTCTGTGACACACATGCACTGAGGCAGGTGTACAGGAGCAAAACGTCCTCTGTGTGGGAATGGTGAAGGAATAGAATATGACATTTCTCTTATAGAAAAGATCCTCTGTACTATCCTCAAGAAGGAATACCAAAGTCCAAGGGGAAATATCATGCCCTTTAGAAACAACAAAGGAGTGCACCAGGCAATCTTTGGTCAGAACTACCCACTTGGCATTGAGGATTTCTGCAACAGCTCTTCTGAAGGATCTGTGAGCCTAATGACCACTGGATAACGTGGGACACTCAACAGGAGGGTACYTCCTGTGACTGGACTCCAAAGCTCCAACAGATCCTAGTTTGAACTGTGCTGGGTGGCAAAACCATGCAGGATCTTTGCTTCTCCTTGCCCTTTGAAAGCACCATGCATGTTGCCCGCGATGGCAACCCACCGTCTTGGAGATTATGCTGGATATCTTTGGGGATCTTTTAGYACACGTTCTATTCTGGGATTCCAGACAGAGTTTATACTCACAGTAGACATGCTGAGCTTGTCTATTCCCCAAGCCCCACTGCCCTACATGCACAGGGATCTGCACAGGTCTCCGGCACCAAGTGGAAGATTTTACAGCCTTYGGTGCCAGTTTTGCATGCTTGTATTTGATATTCCTACACTTCCCTGCTCAGTTTCATTGAKGAACACAACGTTTAGTGAAGCTACAAAGTGATCTTATTGACAGGCTACTGCATGGGACCTCTTTTCCCTTCTCTAGACATCTGCTCTAGAAGTAATAAGACTGAAACAAAAATTAGAAATAGAAACTACAGAAGTAATAAGAAAATCATATGAAAATGGCTCAGATGGAYTCAGGATGTGATCCAGTTTGGTCACTTTCGCTTAAGGGCTGGTTTTGCAGAGATGGATTAATTTAGGTCTGACTGTTCATGGGATTTGTGTACATCATTCAGAAATGGAAGAGCTTTGCTCTGGGTGGCAGGGTRGGGTACCTGCTCAAATGGCCATTCGATCCTGTTGATTAATTCTGTATCTTTGATACACTCTGAGATATCAAGCGTAGAGGTCCATAACGATCTTTCAGTGCGGTGACAAATTCAGGAAGAAATATCTACCTGACAATGGAGCACAATTTGCTGTTTTAGCAAGTATGGTGCATTTCCACTGCAATTTATGTGCCAGAGTTCAACCACCATCTTTAAAGATGAGCCATGAAGCCTGATTTATGTTCCTGGAGTTGGCTATGCTTGAGGTACTATTGTATAGTTACTGCAATGTACTTCAAGAACCCGGGATATCCATTGCTATAGTAACACCCTGTCCATCACTTCCTGACCTGTAAAATCTCTTGTGAAAATCCCTGCTGGGTTTCTTGCTTGGATGCAGCGTGCATTATCACCTTATATAGCTGAGAGAGACTTAGTGGGGTTTAATCCTTAAATAATTAACACCTCTCAAGTGGGTCTGGCTTGGGCCAGGAGTCCTCCCTCTTCTTCTGTAATCTGTTTGCTGGGATAGCTGGAAATACCTTTCCCTGCAAATCCCTTTCTCAAGATGTTATCTGCTCCCTTGCTCAAGATGCTTTCCTAGCCTGATGAGTCACTACAGTCTTCAACAGACACATAGCTGTATCTTCCAATTTCCACAGCTCACTTCATTACTGCTCTAACCCTGAGGCTATTGCTTGTACCTCTTCATGTCTAGCTCATTTACAAACAAACATATAAACTGATAATACCACTTGTCATTACATTGCTGGCCTCGTTACCCTGTGCTAGTAGAGATGGTAAACGTCCTCCATATCGATTAGTCAGAGTAAGTCATAGAGGAACAAGCCACAGGTCAAACACTCCAGAGCCTCCATGCAAACTGCACCTGTGTTCAATACTGGTAATTTTTCATTCACAAGGCCTGAAACCTCACATAAGCCTTATAAAACCAGATTTTATTTCAGGTGCTCTGATACAAAAAAAAAGCATAATCTGAGGTTCTGTCTCTCTCACTACCATGAAACAGGCAGGTCAGCTCTGCAGAGAACATGGTAGCAAGTGCAGTTTTCTCATCACATTAAACCTGCTGCTGCTTCCGTACCTGTAGCTTTTAATATTTGATAAACACACCAGAGGTGTCTTTCAGATCACTGGACCTACAGATGACCTGGCCCATTTTTAATATGTCTTCAGAAACTGCAGTTACATTAAAAGTCCTTTGACAGGGCACTCTCTGCATTCTCTGCACTGTTTGTAGTAAGGACCGCTTCTGTATCCCCAACTTTCACTTCCCAAATGTATTAAGCAACAGCACTTCTGGGGGAAGTTACTATCTCACAAACTATAATTGCCTCTAGTRAAGAAAACTAAGCATTTCAAACTAGACATTAAAGGCTAGACCTGCTTCTGGTGTCAGTCACAGCTCCTAGGAAGTCAAAGGCAACGCGATGATCTGTGCTGGATAAGAATCTGACCTCTGATGTTTAATGACACCTTCACAGGCAGGAAAACATGAAAGTTTAGGAACAGTTTGGCGGAACGGTCATAATCCCTATAAAGTTAAATTATCATATGACACACACAGATATAGTGGTGATGGGGAAAAAAAAAAAAGAACTGGAGAGCATAGAAAGGTAAAACAGAACAAAAACCTCATGTACAGAACATGACAAGTGAACGCAAATGCATCTTGCTTGCTTTTACTCATTATTTCTTATTTCCTCCTGTATTAATAACCATATTTGGTAATTGTCAAGCTAGGTTATAGAGCCACTTGAGGCAGATCTTTCAAACACTTTACTTGTCTAGAACACAGCAAACACATTGCTAGTTCTCAATGGGGAATAATTAATACGATTACTACTCTGATAAAAATAAATAAATAACCCTACAGTATTTCTAGGCTCTTCACACAGTTAATGTGTACCTGAACTGTGTACTTCTCTTTGCCATGTCCCTTTCTTTTTACACACCCACTGAGATGTGCTAGAGCAGCATGGTACAGTGCCATGAGGARGCATTAAACAAGCTGCTCCTAAGGCGGCCTGGACCCCTGCCAGAACCTGGGGAATATGGTTTTGATCTAGAGTGCTCAACCTAGAAYGAAGAATTTCCACTCAACAGCCTATCCACTTCCAGCACTTGAACTTTTGATCTGACAAGGGCTTGAGGGAGTTATGATGTCTCCAAGATGAAGGTCCTTTGAGGTCATATGATGAAGACACACTTTTATGCTTTRCATTATTTGGATATGAGTGACTCACCGACTGATTGTCATCATCTTCGCACTTGATCCTGCACTCACTGTTGAACTGGAAGCCATTGGAGCACTGGTAGAGCCCATGAAACTTGGAAGGAGGAGGGTCACAGGTAACAGGCACACAAGCACCAGGCAGCCACGTGCCGTCTTGTGTGCACTGGATCTTAAAGGCTCGCCTGTCCACGCAGAAACAAACAAGGCCATTTAGTGAACAGCTGAGTCAGCTAAGACCTTCCAAAGCCTCTGAGCTTTGCTAGCAGGTTGCAGGAGGTGGCTTTTAACACACAGGGAACAAATTGTGAATCTGCGTCATGGGGTCTCTGAATGAAAATAATAATTATTTGCAAAGCCAGCAATCAGCTGCCTAGCCTTAACTCCTCTTTCAGCCTTGGAGACACATCCCAAAAACATTGCTTTCCAGGCTTGTGGGTTGTGGTTGGTTTGAAGTGGTTTTGTGCAGAGTCAAAAATATATGATAGCACTAACSCTTTCCCAAGGATTTTCAAAGGGGACTCCCCAGACTGCATATCAAAGGGTATTTCTAAGGTAGTGTCTGTTTTCTGAGCATTGGCTAGGATTTCCAAAGGAACATAAGAGAGTTAGGTGCCTAAATCCACTTGAAATTGCACAACTCTCTGAGTAAGAGAATTGTCCCATGAAAATCCATACAATACACAAAGCTTGTTACAAACAACCCATCTTTTTTTCCCCAAATCTTTTTAACCCATGGTTTCCTTAATCATATTGACTGCTTAGTATTTCTATTTTACATACTTCCTTGCTTTTCTGGAGGATCCAGGGACATGGTAACCCGGTTTGCATTTGTATTTGCAAAACGATCCCACTTTGTGCTTATCTTCTCGGCAACGAGTAGTCTGAAGATCTGCATTAGGAACTATGGAGGGTGCTCTACACATCAGCTCACACAGAGCCTCCGGAAAAGACCAGAGCCCATCCTCCATGCAGGTCAAGTTGCTGTTGTTTCCTGAGAAGGACAGCGAGTAAAGTTAATAGCATTCAAGTGAATACCCTTTTTTCCCCCAAATGTCGTTACACCCATAATATATCAAAAGTCACCTCAGTCCGGCCGACAAATTCAGCTCTGAATTCATGCATTCTTATGCATTTGGTCTTTGTAGATAATGGTATTAAATCATTAAGGACTCTGTTTTCAGGAGACAATACGCAGACAGTGCTTATTTCAGGAAATGCTGCAGCATAGGGGAACCACACAGGCTTTGTGTTCTTTTATACTCCCTTACTTTGTTGTTCTCTTAATCTGAAAGAAGGCTTGCCCCCTACATCAACCCCCTTCTCTCCAAAACCAAGCTATTAACAGAGTGCTTGCTGCCATTACATCCTTTATTCTGCTTGTGTTATATCCCTTCCCTTAATCTATCCTTTTTATTCCAATTTTGAGCAGTTTGAAGCAGCATCTGTTAGTATTAGACACACTACTACAACACAATGAGAAGCCATTCTCAGCTGGGGACTCTCAGTCCTTTGGGAGCACTGTGATAAATATGATTCAAAATAGTCATTAGAAACTCATTTTCCTTAGGAAGCTTGCTTGGACAACACCTCAAAGGTAAAAGGTACAATAGATTTATTTGCCTCTGGCATGACCTACTTGGTTTCAGAAAGTTAAGCTAAAAGTAGCCTAGTCTCAGTGTATTTTACTGTCTATGATATTTTATACTGTATGTCAAAAAAAGATATAAGCTTTTCCAAAGGAAAAGAAAAACACAGCAATGAGCCCACTAACCCTTCAAAAATCCCTAATACTCTATTGAAATCCCTGACCATTGCTGCAGGAACTCTATTCAACCCATAAGACATATTTTCAATAGCAAGCCGACTTCTGAGTTATCCAAAATAATACCGACAAGCTGCTAATGCCAGAGTAATGCCATCTCTCTAAGAGGGAAGGAAGAGAGCTGGGACAGGAGGCTGGAATTCAAAGAAGAAACAAAAGGCTCCAAAGGGCTCAGCAAGGTATGTGGAGGAGCCCTCTTAACCTATGCACAAAGATAAGCGAAGCTTCATTAAACCAGCCCAGACTTTCTTTCTCCCCTTCCCTACTGCAGATGATAGCAGAGGTATTTTGCACAGGAGGGAACTCTTTTCTAGAGCAGCATCATGCTCCTTTGCTCTGACTCATGCAGCAGCTCTGCAGACCAGCCATGGTGATATCATACTTGCCACTGCAAAGCGATAAGCTGTGACATTACCAACATTGGCTGTCATGACGTCAGTGATTGAATTAGGCATGAGTCATTCAAACACCGTTCTGCAGAAGCTTAGTGGCAATATCTATTAGTCATCACTGATGGCTGTACACCAAATGGTTCCTTTACTTCACAGCTCAGACAGTTCCCGGACAAAAGCAAAGTGATGCTGCACACAGCAGCTGTACAAGCCCAGAGCTAGAGATTTGGTTATCATCCCTWCAGCTCCCCCAAAGGAATCATTAGTTCATGTCCTTGTCACTTTTTACCCTCTGATGCACTGCATAAAAAGCACCAGTCTACCTGCTGAGGACAGTATTGCATTCCTCCAAGCTGTTTACTTTTAAAAATATTTTTATGCCAGGCATTTTTTAACATCAGGCATTTTCAATGAGAAAGCACTTCCTTACTGAAGATGAACTTCTTCATAGACAAGGAGAGGAATTCCTTTGGTGGAAGTCTCCTTTTTGAGTAGTTTTAACTTCTACTGTGGATTGATTGGTTGGATTAAAAGAATGGAACTATCTGGTTACATATGAAGATGAATATATCCTCTCATTGAAATAACAAACAATTCACGTGTCTATTCTGGAAGATCAAAAGGGGTAACATGCCAATAAGGAGAAGAGTGGATAGTACTGAGATCATGATTGAGGCTCTACTAGAAAAACAGTAGAGATGGAGGAAGGAAAGGAAGAGGAAATAAGGAAGAAGAACATGTGGCTCTTAGGAAAATTTTAGTGACTCACAAACAAGAAAGAGAGAAGGAGGTCAGATATAAAGCAAGATGAATGTGGAAAAGGAGAGAGATGACAGAAGGACTAGCAAAAATATATGAAAGGGAAATGCGCTACTGGGACATGGGACCCTTCACTCTTTTCCTGTCTTTCAGAAAACATGGAGGGGGAATATAAGGGAGCCAGACACAGAAAGCAGAGAAGGCATGGGAAATAAGATGAAAGAGCTCAGTTTGATTTATCCCCATGGCTTTTCGATGTTTTGTTTGCATGGAAGCAATATTCACTGCCATTACTTCTAGGCCAGCCACAACCAAGAAAAAGGTCAAAGGAAGGTAATAGAGAGAGGAAAGAAAACCTAACTTCTAAGATAAATAAACCTTCCCATAAACTCTTATAATTCTTCATATTTAAGATATCATGAGTAATTCTAAAATAACAGGAATAATAACATATATTACTAGGAGAAGTTTGTGTTAGCTGTGCAGCTATCCCCAACTCACTGTGCAGACACTCTCTAGTACCTTTGAGAAGAGCAGGAGGTCGGCAAGTGAAGGAGCATTTCTTGCCAAAGGTGGTCCCCTCGCTGCAGTTGAACGTGGCTGGGTAGACATGGTATTGGTCTGGGATACCACAGTCCACAGGCTCACAGGTCACCTGCTTGTTCCACTTCCCATCTGTGCAAGTCATGATGAYGCTGGACTCCATCTGAAAAAAGACACAGAGCTAAAAACATGGTAACCAGCAAGGGAGAGATCAAAATAATTTAAAGCTTCATGACATCCGTTATTTTYGTGACTCACAACACAAGCAAAGCTAAGGATGATCCCCTTCAATTTCATTTGGACAGCAGCTACTGAAAACATATAGGTGCCATAACAAATAGCATCAGAGGATCAACATACTTATTTTTCCTTTGCAGTCTGCACCAAACGTTTGCCTATAAAGAAACACCAGGTAGTTGAAGGCATAAGAAACTTATTTTATTTTTTACAACTCTGCTGGCAAAGTTTATTCCTTTCCCTCCAACCCTCATCACAAGCTGCGGAAGGAATGTCTTGTCTCACCCTTGAGCTGGCTGTCTTTAAGGTGCGCTGGCAGATTTAAGTTACTAATGTTATAGACATTAATGAAAGCAATGCAAAGATTCTTGAGGTTGGTTACCTGGAATTCTTGAGTTTGGTTGAAAACAACACTACCGACACGGACTGGGGTTTAACATCTGTTGCAGTATAAAGGGCTGCAAAACATGTAGCACAACAAATAATGTGGACTCTTATCTGCATCACCTTCTGAAACAGCCTGTGGAGCCTGCTGTTCTGCCTTGTTATCAGAAAGGAGTGTGAAAGTCTGAGCTGTTTGGATCTGACAGTTATCCCTGATCCCCTATCACCTGGGAAGTGATACAGTCACTCAGAGGTAATTAACCATGAAGTTCTTGTACACTGTTGGGGTCTAAATAAAACCAAATTTGGCAAGAACCTGTTGGGAATCACTGTCCCAGTCTCACCCAAGAGGTGAGATCAGCTTGGGACTGAGGTATCAAGGAGGTTGGTCTGGATCACACCAACATTATGTTCAAGTATTAACAGGGGCTGCTATTGCTTCTATTACTGAAGTACTCCAAATGAAACTAGGGCATGCTGCCCTGGCACTAGGATTGTGGATGCTTGGAAGACGGACTTGTCTGGAAGAACTTGCARTGCAAAGACCTAACAGCATCCTGCCCATATTTTCACCTGGCACGGGGTSCAGAAAGTCATGAGTGGCAGATGTTACTCAGCGCTTGACTTCCCTAATGCTACTCATTGCTACACAGAAGCTACATCTCTATGGATTTGAGGAACAACTCGGAGAATGCAGCAGACAAATCCTGGAATACTTGGAAAAGAGAGGGGAAGGAAGAAGGAYRGAAGGATGGAAGGAAGGAAAGGAGTCACCCTTTCAAGGCTAAGAGTAAGGATTTACCAGATGACCAAAGGACAAACAGATTTCTGTCAAAGAAAACAGAACAAACAATATTATCTACTTTTTAATTAAAAAGGGAGGATGATTTTTTTTTTAAGATGTGAATAATCAAGACTAATCTTCTCTACATCAGATTAAAGAGAAGGACAGAAGAAAAAAAAATACCAAGAGCCCAACTACAAGATACTGTGGAAAGAGAAGACACCAGCAAATAATCTGACCAAGTTGAACAGCAGCATTCTTATGCCTCCAGGGAATATTTTATTCAGGATTACTATGCTCAGAGGAGACTTGCACCACCAACCATTGATCTGAGTTCATAAAAGCCAGAGGAATTTTTCTAGTACACATCAAAGAGACGTGGATTCCCTTTTGCAAAAACACCCTAATGGTTTCAACAGAAGTTCAGACCTGTCTCCCTTTGATATATGGTTGCATTTAGAATGGAAAAAGCAGTCCCAGAGCTGAGAAACTGGACACTTCCCAAGTGGGCACAAAATCTCTTTTCTAGACCATGGAGTTTATTTAAACAGGGAGCAGTGCTGATGGAAAAAAATAATAAAAAAAGGATAACTTCTACAGATTTAGAGTAGAACAACTTGGGATTCATGGAGTTCTCAGATGAGGTGACACTCTGGGTCCTCATTTTCAATCATTTTGCTCCCCAGTGACGGTTAAATCTTTGCTGGTTATCAGATAGGCTTTACCGTGAAAGATATATATATATATTCTGTAGATACACGATGATGTGAAGATGCCTATGTTTCCACAGGAGGTTTCTGTATGATTCTGATGGCAATTGAGCAAGGAATAGCAGCATACTTCCATACCTTCATAATTCATATACATATCAGCATTACCACAAATGCCAGATATACAACCTACYGTACTCTCCAGATCGTTTTAAAAAGAACAGTGGAAATTATGTATTTCCCATCCACTAGCACAGAGAGTGTCTGCCATTTTAAAGGTATAGCACCCGAATAGGTGATGGAGCTCATAGCTCGAATCAATGCACTGCAAGCCCACATGCTACAAATTTCCAAAGGAGGTGGAGATGATCTTCTGGGAGCAAAGTTCTTAGTTGGGAGACCAAAGGAATCTGTAATCCTGCTGAAAACACGACACTGTAATTCTGCATTGCAGGCCAGATTGCCTGCACCGTTAACTAATGCTATCATCAAATAATGTTTGAGCACCATGGCTGCTGGGCACTTTGGTCAGCAGGGGATTAAAGCACAAAAACAAGTTGATGATGGCAGCTGCTATTCAGATGTTAAATTAGAAAAAMCACGGGTCTTTCACTGTGTTCTGTCAGATGCTGGACTGAGGCTGAGCACTGGGAAGACATATCAACGCTAGGAGACCTACGTCCAAGAATTCAGTTGAGGGTCTTGTATGATTTAGTTAGCTCAAGTTAATGCTTGTAATTCAGCYGCAGTCTTCTTGAAAACTGTGGGACACTACGGCCCATTGGAAATGCAAGGTGCCTGGGTCCATTCTCTCCTTGGAAGCTGTTCCTAGTTAGCTGTATAATTCCACTGCACTTTATTCCTGACTCTTCTAAACCTTGATGCGCAGTACTTAATTTCACCATGCTTTCCGACTCTGGATTTTCCCCCATAGAACTTCCTCAACAAAAACATTGGCCAAATCTGGAGGAGTCACCTTCTATCCAGACACTTATAGCTTCTCTTCTCMTGATCACACTGGAAAACTTCCATACAGAGAAGCAGTAACCAAGTGGGTAACACCTTGGCTTCTCAGCTCATTCCAGTAATTTGTTCCACACTTAATATGATAAAAGCTGAGGTTTCCAAGGTCAGAGTAAATAAYGATACATTTTAGAGCATATCTATCATTCGGTATCATCATTTCTACAAATACTAGCACATGCATTTCTGTAGCAGAACATAAAATAAATGGCTTTACCGCAATGGAGGCCAAGATTAGTGCATTTCATTGGAAATGGACAGTTCCATCATGGCAATTACTACAGATGGCACCCACAAGGTCACAGTTTCTTTCTCCTGCAGAATCCCCCCCAAAGGTAGGATCTTGGCAATGCCCGGTGGCAGTATCCCAGCTGAAAGCCATGCTCCAGGTCAGCTCTCTGCAACGCTAGGGTAGAGTTCAGGGCTGTTTAGCTGTGAGTGGAGACTGGGCAGCGCTACCTTCATATCTTGCACTGTCTCTTTGTGGCAGCATCTGGGTCTGCCCTTGCAACCCTCTCATCTGAGGTCTGAGCAGGCACGTGCCTGTGTTCACCTGTTTGATAGGACAAGGTCATTCAGCTCACGGCAGTCCATACGAATCACACAGAACCACAGAATGGTTAAGGTTCAAAGGGACCTCTAGAGATCATCTAGTCCAAATCCCCTGCTGAGGGTAGAATGTAGAGAGGATGGAGCTAAATTCTTCTTTGCGGTGGCCAGCGGCAGAACAAAAGGTAATGGGCACAAATTGAAACACAGGGAGTTTCAATTCCATATGAGGAAGAACTTCTTKACTGTGATGGTGACAGAGCCCTGGAACAGSCTGCACAGACAGGTTGTGGAGTCTCTTTCTTTGGAGATCTTCAAAACYCGCCTGGATGTGACCCCRTGCAACATCCCCTAGGCGAAGTACCCGGCTTCCTCACCAGGTTTATTAGCTGTCACTTTGGATACTTTGTGCTGCTTCGACTGGCATCACGACAACCGCTTCCCTTCACATCCTGCCTTCCAGAAGAGGCTTACRCAAGAGGGAGACAGGGTGAGACCGGGTGAGAAGGAGACAAGAAAAGAAATGGGTCTCCAAAGTGTCCAGTACAGTGAAGACAATGCAAACAGCAACAAATCTGGTGTGGGGAAGATTTGCTTCTTGGCACTTTTATCAGCTTGTGAGAATTCATGTCTCCTTCCTGCTGCCCAAGATCCCAGCTGACTCCTTCTTCAAGCGATGCTTCACGTGTGAAGTTTCCTCTCCTTAAAAACGAACAGCTGTGCCCTCCCCTCTAAGTATTCTTCCACTTCTGCCCACTACTGTGCCTCTAATTGAACCCACATGAGCCGTGCTTTCTTTTCCTGGCATGATTGATGATGCCTTTGCACAACATTAGGGAGCTGCTGGGTTTTAAATAACACCTCTTGACCAGAGCAGCAGTGGTGGTAGCTTCAAGGAGAGATGACAACAAGTAACTGAATGAGAGGGGCTTTCAGTGAAGGACAAGGCGGGGAGGAAAGAAGTGAAAGACAAAGGGGAAAAAGCTGGGGGAAAAAATAAAGAAGAGTGATGGCCTTGTCAGGGGGGAAATCAGGGGAAAATGAAACATTGCAAGATCTTTGTGAAGAAGATGTGTGAAGGATTTTGCTCCCATCGATAYGCAAAACTTCTTCTGTTGTTGTTGAAGTCCCTAAATGAGGGTAAGAGAGAACCCCAAGATAGTGTAAGGGCTTGGKTTTTTGTTGCTTTGTTTTTGCTTTAGGGCAAATGGCTTCTACTGCATGTAGTGCTAATATATTTTAGACTTGGTGATTTTATGGAGTTTAACAAAATTTGAGAACAGGCACTTCTCCGAGGGCAGAAATGAAAGACTCTTTTTTTTTTTTTCCCCTAAGAATGATTAAACATGGTGGCTTCAAGGAGAAACAGAGGCCAGGAAGTCCAAGAACAGTTAGGATGCTTTTCAAAAAACCCTCAGATGTAAAAGATTGATTTGAAATATGACTTATGCTCCCAGATTTCGAAGGTGCTTTTGAAATTTTTCCCTTTAAATATCCGCTCACTCTTTTTTTTTAAGCCTTTCACTGAAAAATGGACGCAAACTTGGTTCAGTTGCTAAACTAGGGTGTGTTCATGGGGCTGTCAATCATCTTTATCAGCCTGCAGCGGTCACGGGCCACTGATGTTTAGTCTGCCCTCTGAGACATTGCGCCTCACCGCAGGCTCCTTTCTACCCAACAGTGTGAACCATCAGCAAGTGCAAAGCTACTTCATAGAATCATGGAATCATGGAATGGCTAGGGTTGGAAGGGACCTGCAGAGGTCATCTAGTCCAACCCCCCTGCACACGCAGGGTCCCCTAGAGCATGTGGCACAGGGTGRTGTCCAGGYGGGTTTKGAAGATCTCCAGASAAGGAGACTCCACCACCTCTCTGGGCAGCCTGTTCCAGGGCTCTGTCACCCTCACTGTTAAGAAATTCTTTCTCAAGTTCCTGTGGAACTTTTGGTGCCTCAATTTGTGGCCGTTTCCTCCAGTTCTATCACTGGCCACCACTGAGAAGAGGCCAGCCTGCTCCTCCTCACTCCCTKTCTTGAGATATTTATATACATTAATCAGGTTCCCTCTCAGTCTTCTTCGCTTCCTTCCTCTTGCAAAGACCCCCAAAAAACCAGCTCAAGTCCTTCAAATCAGTCAGTYGAGCAAAATACCCAAATGAACAGCAACAGTGAAACAACCACCAGCTTTGTGCAAAGTTCWTCAATCACAGCCTAAAGTTCCTCTGCACGTGGATAGCACTCCACACGTCRTATCTCATCACCAAATGCTTGTGATCAGAAGAAGAACTGAAGCTGGGAAGCAATTGTGGAAGGAGCACAATGCCATTCAATACAACACAATACAAGGAATCCAGGGATTCCAGAGTTTCTCAGATAATTCCTTTCTTGCATGCAAGTTACACCAGGTCTGGCTTGAAGCACCTGATATAAAGAAATAAAACAAGACGATAGTGAAAGAAACTGTCCATTCTTGCTCAGCAGATCTCCTAAGCACACGCATGAACTTTAAAGCATGTGTTGAAAATGCTTCGCTGATGGGGATATTGTTAAGTACACGCCTCACTCCTTCACTGATTTGGGCAGCACGGAGGAAAACAAAGCCATAAGCCTCAGATTTTTTTATTGGTGGAAAAAGATGATAAAGTGCAAAAGTAGATCAGGGTGAGAGGAAGCGTGTTGTAATAGGCAGTGAATCATGTTAGCTAGGGGTGTTAAAATCCTCCACTCTTGTCATATGAATCTGATCAGGGCTTTGAAACCGAGGATCTCAGAACAAAACCACAACGTAACAGTTGGCTGAGCCTCCCCAAAAGGTACTTTTTGCATTTAAACAACACAGCACTGGTGGAACACGCTTAGGCTGTTTGATTTGGGCTCGGATTCCTGTGCATTCAACGTACAGATTTCTTTCAACTATTTCCTGCTTCAGTCATTCAGCCTTGTTTGAGAACTTGTTTTCTGTTCTGTAAAAACGCTCAGCTGGAGCTAGGGCTCTGGTGCTGATGCCAATTAGGATGGAAGAGGCCCAGCTTGCGGGGTCCTGTATTTGTTTTGTAATTGAGTTGAAAGGGCTGACTCATTCCCCACCCCTCCGTCTCCCCCCTCTGCGAGCCCGTGAAGAACGCAGCATTTCACAAGGACAGACGGGCCGCCCGCCTGCAGCCCCCCGGCCTGTCCCCAGATGTGGGCGCTGCCCCTGCGCACACAGGGGTGCCCGCGCGGGACCCACAGCAGCTCCATGCACCCGGCGTGCACCGGTCCCACCACCGGGGATGTGTCACGCACAGCCTTGTCCCAGGAATAAAGTAGCAGCATTTTGGGTTTTTTTTAACATTTAAAGAACTGTGCAGTCCCCCACAATACCCTCTCTGCACTCACGTGACTGCAGTGTCATTGCAGAGCTCAGGGAAAACCAGTCAGCATCCCCTGACCCACTAGGGTSGGTTTTGGTGCTTTGGTTGTATCTGAAAAGGCAGGTGCTTTTTTCTCCTTTTATGTCCTTTTTTTTTTTCTTTTTTTTTTTGGCAATGTCACACTGTGGTTGGAAGCAGAGGGAAGGAAATGCTGCAAAGGGGTTAAGACTTTGTCAAATCCTACCGAAGGAATAAATTTGAGAAATTTTGCCAGAAACTGGTTGTGCAAAAACAAACAAACAACATTGCTACCCCAAAAAACCCTGTTGGTTGAGCAGGACAGTGATGTCAGAGAAGGCCTAAATAGACATTTAAACCTTTTGTGTTGAAAATTTCTAAGTTTTGCAAACACTTGAGATKTGCTCATTGCTAGCTTCTCTTCCTAAAAAGTGAGATGCATTCCATTCTAATCAGAAGAAMTATTTGGATGTCCTATTGCCACAAGGCCAAGCTCAGACGTGCGATTCCAGGGCGGGTTGTCTGACATCTCCGCCCCTGTCTGCTCCTCTCCACTTGGTGGGTGATACCAAACCAGCAGAACAAACCTGGCTCTTGCTGAGGTTGTCGTCKCGCTGCACTTGCAGTACGTAGCCTGTCTGGCAGCTCACATTGCACTGGGCGCCGTCGTACCAGCCGCCGCCGCTGCAGTTCAGCAACGCGTTCTCAATCTCCAGCTTTTGGCAGTCAGTGGCTTCGCAGGAGTAGTGGACACAGCTAGGTGGGAAACAAGACATTTTGGGTTTAGATGCACAGAAATGTGTGGGTGATACAAAACTACTATCTCTGATGGTCTGATTCAAACAAAACATCAWGGCACATGTTAAAATTTAAGTGTGGGCACAGTCTCCTCAGCTAAAGAGGAATGAACATGCTGAGARGCTTCAAGTAGGTGCAAACAGGTTTCTCTTGGTTATGGACAAAGTTTCCTACAAAGCAAYGTGTCTCTGATGAAAGCTGAAATAAACTAAATATGGTTAAAATCATTCCGAGGAGGGAAAATCTTGCCTTACTTCATCATCTGTGTAGTAGGTAGGCAAGAACCCAAGACACTGAAATGTATAATAAGGAAAGCACTGAAACAATACACATATTCTGAAATGGGCTGCAAGCAAGATACTCCGGTCTCCTAAAAAAAAAGGGTTAACAGACCCTGAAAACACATCCACCTTACTAAGTATAGGACTTAGCATGTACATGGTGTTTTGTTGTGTTCAAATTACTGTGCAGACATGAACTAATTAATTTTCATGACACGCCTGTGAGACATCTGTGCCAGTATTGTTATCCCCACGTTACTGATAGAGAAGCACATCTGCACATGTCTCTGCTGAGCTACAGAYCAGAGTAAACGGCAGCATTATGCACCTCAACAACTCATCTCTCTGTCTCAAACCTGTATGGGAAGGGCCCACGGCCTGGTATTTAAGGTTGGTTTTCCATCAGGAGCTCCTGTCTGGAGTGTGATGGGCCATAAACAACTTCTGTGTTCAAAAAGACAGATCTCATTTCTTTATCTTGCATAAGATATTACTGCTGATGGGCTTGAGAAGGCAGAATTCTACCTCTACACTGTCCAACTAGTCATGCTGTATGGTGGGAGGCTGCTGATCCCATAATAAGGATTTCACGCCTGTTTTTTCCAGTCACTGCAGCTCACAGCTTGACATGAAAATTGAAATTACCACTGATCTCAGTTTCGATCAGTCAGTAAGACTGTGGATGAAGTGGCTGAAGTTCAAGTAGACACTCCAACCCAAGCCCAGCTGGTCTTCTCTTGCATGTAACGAGGATGAGGAGAACAGCTATGGGCAATAGTCCTGTAAATGACCGACACGAGTCACCCAGTGGTGTGAACCACTGGCCTGGTTTTGTACTATCACACAYCAGCCTCACATACTGTGACTCTATTTTGAATGAAGCTTTTTATTTCTTGACATGGCTAGTTGAGTAAACTGCCAGCTAACATTAGCAAGAATATCTGAACTTGGATGTTAAAGAACATGAATGACAAACATGATACTTCATCAAACCCTCACTACATACCCCAGGTAGACCTACACGTGAAGGCTGCTGTTTTGTTCCCCTCTGCTTTTGAGATGSTGAGGCTTCAATGTGAGTTCCTTCTGTGCCATGGCTTCAGTGACAAGTTGACTCATAGAGGAAAAAACATTAGCACCACTGCCAAGCCATTCTCTGAAGTACATACTGTGAACCTTGACTGCCCATTGCAAAAGTCATGAGAAATCTGAAATGCTTTTTGCTTAAAAGTTAAAAAAATAAGCTAGTAGAAGACCTTATTTAATATCTTACATGAACTAATGTGCAACACTTCAATGTAGCACTGGTTCCAGCCTTGAATGGCTTCAGAGGAAAGGGTGAAACTAAGAAAACCTTTGTCGTTTGCACTGATGGAAATCTGGAGCAATGTCACGGTGGTAAGGGGCACTGCCCTTGAGTTCTATCAACGTAAAGGAGAAAAAGGATCCGGCTTCTTGAGTTCAGACCAGGACACCAGATGAGAAAGCCTGAGCTTACAAGTCCTACAGAACTGAAACGCCACAGACAAAGGCATTAAGAAACACTTATTGTGATGTTCTTTCTGTTTACAAGTCCCCTTGTGGTCTTAGTAAATGGCCAGGGAACATTTTTAGCCACCCCTTCCAGGCTCCAGATTATGCCTCGGTTAGCAGATCATCTGGGCAGCTCTCTCTGTCTGTAACTCTATATGAATGACTTCAGTGACAAACAATACAACCATTCACTTTTTGCAAAAAAACAACCACTGCCACCAAATGTTTCCAATTTAAATATTTCTGGTTCTCTAGCTACTGGTTCCAATTTGGTATCAGCTACTGTCAGCCGTAAATCCCAATGAATTTTGAAGTCATGATCCTGAATTGAGTTCTGCAACTGCAGAATTAAGAAGGAGAAATGAATATCTCCAAGTAGGAAATCTAGACARAGAACCCATGACATTCATATTATAGAACTGTGGGTTACGGAAGCTCTTGCATGGGACCTGCTGTTCAACAGTGGTTAATCATTGTATGTTCCAGAAACGATGCATTTCTTGGGRAAGAAACAATATAGAATATCTGAGAATGAAATTATCTCTATTTTAACTTATGTTGCTCCCTGGCATGGAACAGCTTGRGCTTTCTTCTTATCATTCAAAATTGGGTGATGTCATAAAAACTGCCTATTTCAAGCCATCCATAGTCTCTCCTAATCCTCARACTGCATCTGGGAATTCCTTACAAGAGTACTAACTGATCTGCACCAACCCTCTGTGAGGGATCCAGGGACCACTCTAATGACTACATCACTATATGTATAATGATCAAGTATTGGTGCCTGGGATAATGCTTGATGTTTTTTATTTTACTGCCTCTGCCTCAGGATCCACCTGTTCCTAYCCTAGTTCCCTGCACTAGAAAAGTAGGATTTCCTAAAGCACATCAAACCTAGTGCAAGAAGCAGTGAATTTCTTGCACATGTTCCAATGCCTGCAACATGTTAAAACTACAGGTTAAGGCAGACTATTCTGGTGATTCAAAAAACCCTGAGCTCAGTTAATTTCATACGTAGGGTAAAGTTCTGAGCCAGATCTTACTTTATTTAAATCCRTTTTGCCCATCCCTAATCTAAACGAGCTCGGTCATTAGCCTCTAAATCTTTACTTCTCCGTGCCAATACTGGCCCCAGTTCAGTAAGGCACTCAAATGTGTGCTTAACTTCAAACGCGTGGCTAAGTCCCATCGACAGATTCGACTACAGAGGGATGTAAGCACATAGCTGAGGGCTTTGCTAAATTGGGGTCTCGGAGACACAATCCCAGAAACATTTGTATTTTAACATGTTTATAGAAAATTATGACAATTAAGTGGAACTCTTCCTTCCTGACATAAAAMCAAACCAGTACTTCCTCCTTCGAAAAGCTTATAGCGAGCCAAATGGTTTTTCCTTAACCCTGGGGTCAAGCACTTTTCCAAGAACTCATCTTAACACAGTGCCCTAATTATTTGTGTTCTTTGCAATAGCTCTGCCACGTGTATATGTATAGGTGAGATTAAAAACATACAGTATACACTTGCATGTGATATGAGCCTGACCATTACCTATTTTATATGGGAAAAACTTCTTTTTCCACAGTTCAGGTCAGCCTAGATTGATGTGTTCTTAATGTTGATTCTATGTCACCCTTCATACAATGCACATATCTGCAACCTGCTGTCATTATTTCTAATAAATTTATCCTTACGGTGCAATTGGCTTCTGCTCTGTCTGCAGAGCTCTTTCAAAAGGCAAAAGCAGGTTCTCTCTCCTTAATTCAAATGTATATCCACCACTTTGAAAAGCAAAGGTTTCTAGCTACAGTCCTTCTTGTGGCTTCAGAAGTTAGAGAGAGGTATGGACGGCAAATTTATCAATGAATTTACTAGCTTTGGTTTTCAGCTAAACTGTATTGCTTTGCTCGGAGAAGAGAAATTCAGAGAACTTGTACCCGAATCCTTGGAACTCAATGGGGTTGGTCAACCTKTACCAAGTGGACCACAGGAAGACGGATCAAGGCCTTTCTTTGTACGTGTTTGCCTTCGAATTGTCCATGGGAGCGATCCAAAGAGCAGCTCTCACCTACATTCCCTTCAGTGATTTCACTTCGGCACTGCTAGACCTGTCTCCGATAGCAATCGCAGCAAAACCCGAATGCAAACTGGTGGGGCAGGAATGCAGATGGGCACCGAAGATACACTGAAAATACCCGATACAGCCCCAGGAAAGCCACGGGGAAGGAAAGGCTGAGCTAGAGCACGTCCTCTGCCCCAGCCCTGGAAGGGTTACGGCTTCCGATGAGGGACTGCCCTGTGCACCCAAGGCTGCACCCTGTTGTGCAAGATATCCTGTCCAGTGGGGTCCAGATCGAGGCGATAGAGCSTTCAAAGCCTCCGCACGCCCTTCCAGGGGCTCGGCGATGCCTGTGTGCCTCAGTGCTCAGAGCCTGGCGGGTCTCCCTGCGAGAATGTGTTGAGGCAAACAAAGAAAACACATCGCGTTCCAGTTTAATAAAAGCCAAATGATGCYGTTTGCCAATTACCAAAATGGGGCGAAGGTTAAAAACCCATTGAATTATAACACATGTCACAGACCAAAGCTTCTATGATTAACAGTTCTGTGAGAAATTCATTAATTTCACCAGAAGCGAGCTGACACAGATTGTGCTTAATGACAGAATGCAGGGCAGGGGAAACGGCCAGGGAAACGGTGGCTGAATCGGTAAAGAAAAAAGCTGTATTAAATAACTAAAAAAATAAGCAATGAGAAGACTTTTTGCCTTATTAAAAAGAAAGAAAAAGGAATTATAAAAGCTCACTGCATTTGTTACACTGCTAAAGATTTACCTTCACAATTTCCTTTTCAAGCCGGTATCAGGAGGGAGCTAAAACAATGAAAAAATAGAGGATTGGGTGAGCTACTTTCTCTGAGGCTTGTGTAGGGCCACCGAAAGAAGCAGTCTCAGAGGAGGGTCCTCTGCAGAGGCCGGGAGASCTGCTGAGGAGRGCTCGGCAATGCCAGGCTAGCACGAGCTGTGGGTGCAAGGCTTTCGAGCCGTGCTTGGACACAGCCTAGGTTCCCTATGCTCAGGAAACAGAGGCGTGTTAACCACGCCGAGGCATTTCTTGCCTACGGTGCTGCTCAACAACGGCCATGAAACACACAGATGTACACGCTTATGTTGCTACGCAGGAGAGGAGAAACAGAATCTGCCCTGCAGAAGCCGTTTTGCAGCTGCAACAGTGTGTTCATATCAACAAGCCAAGACTTACCAGGACCAGGTAAAGCAAAACGTTTTCACGGTGCTAACTAGCAAGCGCTAAGATCCGTGTGAGCTGTATAATAAGTAGAGGTGGAACACGGATGTTGGGAGAGCCACAGGTGGCAAAATCCTGCACTGAGGGAGGTGAGGCTCATTTCATTGCAAACAAGGAGCTACTGGAGAATGGTAAAGTCAGAAACTGTCATGAAATGCAGAAATCTGGCAGCCGAAGTGGGATGTCTGCTCAGGTGTAAATGCCTCTTGAGTGTAGTTGCCAGCAGAGAAGCAGATGACAACAGCAGGAAGGCAGGAGGTGACAGGTCTTGGGAGCAAGGAGGAGACTGTCCCTGGGGAAAAGCTTCCCTACACCCCCTTGATGGGGATGGGAGATCCCCAAGATGTTGTTTCCTACACGGCGAGAAGGACAAAACCCTAAAATCTGAGGAACCACCGTCAAAGACAGGCCCAGGGAGCTGCGACTTCACAGCGCTCGAGTGACCGAGGGTGGGAACATAAACCCTTGCCCCTGTGCACCCAGTTCCACTCTCCCCCTCACAGAGCTGAATAGGAAATAACAAAACAGCAATAACCTGAGCTATATAGGCGTGAAACCAGTGGAAGAGGAGAACTAACTGGGCCATTACATCGGTTTTAAGGATGCAACGTGAAAATAAAGCATGTCATTTTTATAGCACATCTCCAACAGCGAGGTAAACTTCAGTGGAAGAAATAAAAAGAAGCTTGTGGTCAGCTGCAGCAGAAAAAAACAACTGGAAAAACACAACTGGAAAGTACAGAATATTTTTTAAATCCCCTATAAATGTCTTCAGAACGATGGAATGGATTTTTTAAAAGAAATAAAGATGACTGAGGACAAGAGTCTATGAAGTTCAATGGGACTTCCACGGTTAAGCTTCATTTTGTCTTTTAAACCTTATCTGTAATACACATTTTAAGAAAGAAGAGTGAGTATATGTTTTATTTTCAGTTATTAAGTTGTCACTAGCCCCTGGGAGAGATCCATTCACCCTCAAAATAAAAGCTGTGTTAACATTTAAGGGACGATATATTTCTTTTCCTTCCCATATTTAAAATCTGCACCCTAGCCTAGAAGTGCCTGTATGTGGCTATAAATCCTCTCCAACCAAAATAATTCCCCTTGAAAAGAGGGAAATAATATCTCTTGTAGAGAGAAGCCAAAAAGAAGGCAAAAATATCCATGTTTACCTAAGGAAAATGAAAGCGGCGAAGTTGATGCTTATACGTAGGAAGAAAAGTTATTTTTAAAAATGATCATATCATGACCATATCACGCAGATGCAGCCAGCATGGAAGGAGGAGCAGGCAAGCATGAGCACTGAGCATCCCTACTGCTCAAAAAGGGCCTGACAGGGACAACGTGAGCGTGGGAGGCAGAGGGGAAGGAGSTGGCTTCAAGTGACTGGGGACAGATGAGCCCCAACACGCACTGGGAGTCCTAGGCAGCCCTCGCAGCAGGACACCCATATCCAGCTTATAAACAGATTAAAACCAAACAACACTTTCTTTCCATATTCATCCCGGACTGGGTAAACTAAAGAAGCAAAAAGGATGGCACGTGACAGCAAAGGGATTTTGTGTTTGCCTCTTCCTGGATGCTTTGATATTTGTCTTATCACACAACTTTTCTACATCTTGGATAACTGAACTGCACGGAGTTTCTTATCTCTGGAAAAAAAAGTGCATGTTGCCACCCCAAATGATCCCATCAGAAGGCAGATTGGAATTTTTTCCCCTATGCAGTCAGTGGGGGAAAAAAAAAATACTGAATTCAATTTGCTTTGGATCAGTGCTTTATATCAGAGAGTTTCTCGTTCCTCAACTGACACTAGAAGCTTTATGTCCAATCCRACAGTGTAACCTGAAAGTCCTAAAATGTCACTGCTTTGAAGGAGCAAGTTTCTGAGTGAAGTTTTTGAGACCCAGGGGCCGAGCCGGGTCAGTGCATTATGAGAACAAAGGGAAACAAACAAGCAAAAAGAATTCAAGAAGAAAGAAGCAGACGATGGGTGATTCTTCTCCAAGAAATTTCTAAAGGTTAGCTCGCCGCGCTGCAGAGGCTCACTGAAGCTTTGCCTAAGGGGAAAGCATTTTTTATTAAGGAAATAACTTTCTAAACACAGAGCACTTCTAATTTCATAAGTGAACAAATGGTTCAGTTCCTACTGAAAACTTCAGATACAGGAAYGTGGTCCCATGCCTCGGCCTTCTCAAGCACCCTGTTGCTTCTCACTATCTCCTTCCAGTGGGTCTTTCTTGCTCGTTTTCTGTCTCTGTGTTGAGATCTGGCCAAACTTCCACAACTACACTGCTCATGTGAAACTTGATCTTGCTGTCTTTGGGCCTCTGAATTTATACAACCTATTGCACAGAATGATCAGACGCCTTGAATCTAGGTCAGAACACACTGACTGGATTGATTTAGCTATAGATATACTCTTTTTTTCTTTTTCTGTTTTTTTTTTCTTTCCCTTATCCCCCTTCCCACCCTCCCCCCTTTCTTGGAATAAAAGCAGGTCCTAAAAACAAGCCAGAACATTATCAAAAACCTGACAGTCTGCTTAGGAGGCTGAGCAGAGGCTTGCGAGGAAAAGCAACTTGCTTTACTTTTGCTGCTGCTGCTTTAGTTTGATGCTTGCTCAACGACTTTGAATTCTCAGAGAAAAGTGATTCTTTGAGGGGGGTTTTGCTAAATTTTCCCCACTTCTTTTCAATGCCTTGCTGAAAGGAGCCCTGAAGCTGCKGCACCAGAGGCCGTGAAAGGTCACAGGCTCTGTGGGATGCTGTAAAGCAGCGACTGAGAGCGCTTGGTGGTGATCTATTGATGTGTCTGTAATAACAACAAGAATAAAACGGTAGCCATAAACCTTTCATCCTGGGGGGTCCCCACAGAGCTTTTCAGAGCGTCAGCCGGATCCTTGGGGGTACTGAGAGCCTTTGCCCAGCCATAAAACCGACGCGAGCGCTGGCTGCTGAGCACCCGCTGCCGCGGGCCGAGCACCTCGCCGAACGCGGCCCCGCCGGGGCACAGGAATCACTTTGTCTCCGTGCGACCCGCTCCCGCGGGAGGTCCCTGCGGCCCTTTAGCAGCACTAAGCAGTTTAGCTCGAGGATGACGAGGACGTGCGAGCGGCTCAAATGAGGCCTTACGGGGGGAACGCATGTAGAGTTAACTGGCCCCAATTCCAAGCTTGGGATAAAAGGGGGAGGAGAAAGGAAGAGGAAATAATTCACTAACAGTATCCTATGCGGGTTAAATGTCCCATCCATCCTGATCAGCGAGAACACTGCTGTTTTTCCCCTCCAGCAGCACAAAAGGGTCAGCAGGGTTCAGCTGCCCTGCCCCTCCTGGCTCCTTTTAACCTCTGGCTGGGGCCTGCCGGGGCTGGGGGCGGTGGGTGGCGGGCACGCAGGCTGAGGGGCTCACCTCTGCTCCGCCGGGCTGTAGGTCTGTCCTCGCTGGCAGCTGCTGATGGTGATGGGGTCGAAGTTGTGGAAGGAACGCAGGGCCACCCCGGAGATGGCCACAAACTGGGAGCTGAAGCTAATGAGGACAGCCCGGGTGTGATAAAAAGGGTGACTGAGGTCATGGATCACGGGGATAATCAGCGGATTGTTCCTGCAGCTCAGGACGTGGACACCTGCCAGAAGGGAGACAAGATCAGAGGAAGGGTCAGACTTAACACAATTGCTTCCCAAAGCCGTTGGCACTTCAGAAGCATTTCACCCATAGGAATGGCCCTATAGAACTGAAAAGTTATGGTAAGCTGCCTGGAGGGGCTTCCCAAATCGCTCTGTAGAGCTTAGCAGAGAAGTATATCCCTCCAGACAGCTAAAGAAAGGCTGCCATTCTCTCTGTAAATGTGGTAGGCTCTSAGAGCAATTTCTTTAGACCATAGCTACATTTCCATTGTGCTCTGTTAAATCAGGAGCAACCATCACGGAGGAAGTGGAGTTGCACTATTGTAAAACCAGCCTGGGAGGACAGTTAAAGCCTTTATACTGTGCATCAAATGGCACCGGCAGAATGGGTGGCTTTGAGTCCAGCGGGCAGTTTACCAGTGGCTTGTTTGTAGCTGTGCATGTCATTAACACTCAATGTTAAACTTTTTACATCAACTCTACGCCAAACTCTGCCCGGTTTTGCTTTCGGTTGATTGTTTTCAGCCTCGGCTCCTTCCTAGAAAGAGCAAAGATGGTCTTAGAGAGGGAGCAATGAGCGGGAGGGGATACAGGGAGGATTTTGTGGGTGCCCTCCTTGGAGGATAAAACACCTCCAAGTATCTGACGATGCTCAGCAGCCCCACAGACGAGCTGCAGAGACATCCGATCCCCTCTTCTTCAGTAGACAAGGCATGCAGGAAGAAATTCCCACCTTCACACAGGACTGACTCGAATTCAGATGAGCCAAGTGCATCTCAGGGCTAACCCAAAGGACAGACAGCTGYCGGTTGGCCTCAAAATTCATTAACTCAGATTCACAGGCTGGCGCCTGGCTGCAAGGTCCTGCCTGCCCGGCWCCCTGCGGGTCAGCTTGGGTCCAGTTCTCTTCACCCCACTGGACTTCCCTCAGCAACAAGCGTGGCCCAAGCCCTTTGGCTACCCTACTACACTTACAAATTTGAAAACAAAGTAGATTCTATTTGCATGTTTAAATGGCTCAGGGCTTTTTATTATTTTTTCCCACTTTTTTTTTTTATTCAAAATCAAAAGCATAAAAAAGTTTCCATTTTTCCCCTTAGAAAGCGATTTCCTGTGAATTAGGACAGACTTCTGACCACGCTCTTTAAACATCTATCTCCCACCTTCCGTCAAAAAAAAAAAATAAATCTTCCTGTAATAAAAAGTAGAATAAAATAAAAAAGCAAACCTCTTTTTGTTTTGGTCTTTACCTGACCCTGAAATAACCTTCCTCTCCACTCGCCTCCCACAGGTCTTTTGATATCAGTTCCTTGTGGAACGGTGCACGTTTCTCACTTATAAACAGGTGCAGTTAATACTTGAAATCCCGAGTTCCCARATTCCTTGGAAGTTTCTGCCTTCTCTGATGGAAAGCCAAAAAAGACCTTATGGTACGAGGCTGTTTATTCATTTCATTTTCAGTCCTAAAACCAAGTTGGTGTCCAAAACAAGACAGATCCTTCGAGTTGCCCTGCAGTTACTGGTGTTTTCTGCCCCATCAAGGTAAACAGAGACTAAATGGGGCAACATTTAGCTAACTTGCCTTCATTACACAAACAAACAAACAGAAAACAACTCACTTGAGGTACAACATACTAGCAGGAGTGCATGAGTCCACGTTATCGTGATGGGTGCCCCTGTTCACGTAGCACTGCCCTTGTGCAGGGAGCTGCACTTTAGCACACGGTGGCCTGATCTAGTTGCATACTCCCCAGTACGGGTACCAATGACTGACATGCACCACAGGCTTCGTGCTACCCAGCACAAGCTCAAATACCGTTACCTCATTCCAGGATGCACTTTCACGTGGCTGCTGACTCCTGCTCAAGGCTGCCTGACAATCCCACCAACCTTGCAGCCTCTCCATGCCAAACTGCATGGTTCTAGCTTGCTGCAGGAAAAGGCCCTAACACGAATGCTCTGCCCGAGCAAGAACTGCGGGGCAGACCAACCTATCCCTCTCCTCCTCCACACTAAGACATTCTTCTCCGTGAAGACCACAGGGGCTTTTCCACGATGAAGACAGCGTCTCAACTGTGAAGATTTGCAGGCGGCAGCTTGAGGCGTGCCAAACCCATGTTGCAACTTCTTTGAGGATTTCAAAACTTCGCCCTCGGTTTCCTCTTTGCTCCTCTTTCTTGCCCTTTTCCTCTCACAATCTGTTTGTCTGTCTCTTTTCAAAGCGTCGCACTAAGTAGCTGTTAGCATAGTTGTTTCTCTGTCATTTATTTCTCAGGGGGAAACAGCTATGTGCCACTGTTTTGCAAAAGGAGGAGGGTAAGAGCAGTGCAGGGGCTCTGTGCAAACTAGAACTGTCCTCGTTCAACCTGCACAGCTTGTTATGATTTTCTGTTTGTTCTTCTGACAACAGACACCTCACATTTCTTTTCTTTCACACCTCACCAATATTATATATTGCACAGGATAGTCAAATACCTTTCACTTGCAAGTGACCCTTATCTTTTGCATCACTAGTAGGAAGTCGGTACGAGTCTGAGCTTGGTAAAACTCTGAACTGGTAAAACAAAGTTGGAAGAAGAGGTTATTTTTCCCTAAAAATCAGTTTCAGTGACCYATCTTGGGACTTCGGTGCAAATTGTACACCCAAAGACTGTCACACCTATCTGCTTGAGACCATGCATCTCCCACCTACCCTGCAAGGTCCTTGCTGTTAGAGCTTCATCAAACCTCAGATGTTTCACATGAAAACTGTTGGCCTAAATAAACCAAAATTTATCATGAAGRCCTTACTACCCTTGAAGGGAGACAGAAAGAAAACCATCCATCTCCTTGTGAGGCATATACAGTCAAAGGTTTTCTTCATATATCTGACTTAGCTGTCCTACCTGGAGCCCCTTCACAGACATTATAACAAAGCTTTTAGAAGGCTCAGTATCCAGGCCATCAACAACAGTAGAAACTTCCCTTTATGTAGAATTAAATGAATCAAATGATGCACCATTTTCAAGAGACTCTCAGCCAAACTCAAGTCCTGATGCATTAAGCAMGCACTTTTTCTTTCTGATCCTGGAAAAACGGAGGAGTACAAACCACAGACCCTGAACAGGGCTAGCAACAGATTAAGCAAACACTAGAGAGGGAGATGGATAAAATACTCTCTTACCAAGATCATGACTTTGCTCCTTGGTGTCAAACAGCTGCACACTAATGGTTTCCTGCTTCTGATCCAGGTAGTAGGTGCCATCAGTGACCAAGTGAACAAGAACCGCTGCAGCTACCATAGGCTGGGAAAAAAAAGCCTGGGAAAAAAAATAGAAAAAAAATAGAAAAAAAAAAGACCCTCAAAAGCTGAGATGGATAAAAAGGGTGGGCTTAAAAATAAAAAGCCAATACATAATTTTAAAATAACAATTCCCCCTTTATTTTAACAGAGATGTCTTATCTTCCAAACTGTCTTACTTGTTGGATCTATTACTGACTGTGCTTTATCCAGTACATGAGAAGCCTAAACCCAGACACCCAAACTGAACAGGACTTGAGTWAAACAGCTCTGCAGCTGGAGGCTGTAACTTCTCTGAAAGTGAATGGACTTGTCACAGAAGGGGACTTTACCAGTCATTCCCTAGATGGTTACATGCTCATAGACTTTGTTTTGCTATTTTGCACCAAACATATTTCAAAGAAAGCACAAGCGTGGCGCTGGGAAGACTATCCTAAGATATTCCACCTACTGGAGAGCCTCTGAAGACAGACAAACAGGAAACTTCTGAATTACCCTGGCGCTTGTGCCCGTCTTACCTTGAGCCAGAAAATGGTCTGAGTCATGTGGGAATACTGGAAGTTGGCTGTGCAGGGATACCAGGCATACTGAGACACCCCATCATTCAAGTCAATCACCTTAGTTCGACACACCTGAGAGAGAAAAAGGAAATGCCAGAGTGGATGTAAATGGTACTGTGGGAAGGATTATGACTGTTTACCGTGGGACAAAAGTCCAGGCACATTACTAGAAGAAAATAAAACATTGTAAAGATACCTCAATATCAGAGAATTATTCCAAAGTTAAGTTTTTTGGTTCCTTCTACTCAATAAAAATCCAAACATAAATGATCAAAGGACTCACAGCAGCAGGATAGTAACCAACAGTTTCTTCTTGTACTTAATTTATTACAGCAAGGACTTCAAGTGTGTCCAGCTCAACTTTACTAAAGGCACCACCACTATTCGACTGAAATCAAAGCAATCATTACTTCTGAACACACCGACTCGGGGCAGGAGGCATCTGTGGATGCACTCTACACCACTCAAGCAATGTCCTATTTAAGCCTTCATGTCACTGTAACCTCGGGGAAGCCACAGATGGCCATGTAAACTTGGAAGCAAGCGTAGCCAGGAAAGTCCCGTCTCTACAACCAAATTAAAGCAAATGCAAGGATAATCTCTAAGTGACTGGAGACAACGTCTTCCCACATCCAGCATTTTCCATGCCAGACAGAAGTAGGATGCTTCCTTTCAGTAAAGGACAAGAAGATTAATCCAAAATGCTGGTATGGGTGAAAAGCTCAGAGAAGAGAATACTTGAATTTAAGTATCAGAGAGTCTTGCACTGCCATTAGCACATAAGATGTGAAAAAGAAGCAGCAGAAATGTAAGGATTTACACTGAAACCACACAGATACATAAGGTGCTTTATAAAGAAGTAAACATGACTATAACTTTCATTCCCCAAAGAAGAAGGAGCAAGAGAATGTCTATAGCACAAAAACTGCCACTGTATTAGAAAGATATTTCCACCTGAAGGTCTCAGATCACCTGAAGAACACCTGATAAGACTCACAACATTTTGGTGACTTCAGTAGCTTCCATTATTATCTAGAGGGACAGAGATAAAGGGAATTCCTTTGGATCATAGTGTATATTKGCAGTGGGGCAATGAATGCAACCCAAGAGGCCAAAACATCTCATATGGTTATGCTAGCCATGAGACCAGCAAATGAGAGAGACTAGGACTGATTACAGAGATCACTTGCACTAGGTGCTAAGTGGAGCCATACACTCCTGGGGACATTATTAAATTTCTTTCCAAGACTGGAGCCTAAACTGAGCAACCTGATGGTGATGTGCTGTCAGTAAAGCCATTCCCATACGCAATTTCCCTGATTATTAAAACAAAAAGAAAACCCTAAAGTGAAATGAGAGAATTAGCAGAGATGTTTTTTAATGGTTTAATATGCTATGTCCACTCAGTAATTATGCACAGGACTCCCCCCTTGGACTCGGCAGGCAAAGTCAAGGCAATGTAAGGAGAGCCTGGGAAGGAGAAACCAGATTGGCCAAAAGTGAGGTAATCACTTCTATAATCTGAGTCTCTCAAGGTCCARCACACAGGAATCTATGGGTAAAACATAAATCAGCTTTAATGGGCTGGAAGAAGATTTTTAGTTTATTTATTTTTTAAAACAACTGGGACCAAGCTTCATTGAGGCTAGCCAGTGGATAGTGTTACATTTTACAGCAGAGCAAGGCTTTACATAAACTATCTTTGGCATTTGAAATCCAGTCCAGCAATTTGACATGTATCATTTCACAATTCTCTTTTCTTGCATTTTCAGCAGCCTGTCTCTTGTTGGGAGCATGGTTTTTATTTTAATACCTCTCCAGTTAGGGAATTTTTCTTACCCACATCTGCAATTTATATGGTCATAGAGCACTTCAACATGAACAAAGGTCTCATTACTTTTATATGATTTTTTTTTTCTTATTCTTGTATCTTCTGCTTTATTGGTCAAAAATGGTGGTTGAAAGAAACAAGAGTACTGATGTTTGGTGCATTTTAAGCGTCACTTACYGGGTGAGTAAAAACCTGCATTAGGACTCACCCAGACTTTCACCAAAAGTTTGACTSAAACCCAAAACAAACCACTGCTGAGGTGGTTTGGAAACCTCTGATAACTTCTAAATGCCTTGTTTGATTTGTGTGCGTGTGTGAACTGTGGCACTTTCTGGTTCTGCCTGAGACTCTTAGTGAAACCTTAACGTTGCATAAAGAGTCTGTGTTTCAGACACGTGCAGCTGAGTCGTGCAGACGCAGTAGACTGGTCTACTTGGAACAGGGTCAGATAAACTACCAGGCCTGCTGAGGCTGATCTAATACTCGGGCAAACAATTCAAAGTGGTACTGGGTTAAAACAGTATTTTATGAGAAGAATAGGCCTGTGAAGCAAGCAAAAGTCTACGAGGCRTGACGACAGGAGTGGTTACAATAGCCTCTTCTCAACTAGCTGTTATCTAGTAAATTTACCTAGCACAAAAAGGTTCTTTAAGATTTTCCAATAACACCTCAATTGGATAAACTGTCCCAGTCACCTACAGACTCCACCATCGCAAAAGCCTTCTCARCATACCTGGTAAAAACATATCCTTTTCAACTCTAACCAATTATTGAGTGTCACACAGCTGCAAAGACTGAGAATCACTTGCTAGGATAATCTTTCACACTTCTGCCCTTAAAGCATCTCTTAGAAGATGASAGCAGTGTGAAGGCACTTATTACTACAATCCCATCGCTTTTAACCTGCAAYTGAACAATACAGAACAGTGGCATTCACAGGGAAGAGGAGGGCAGACACAAGAAGGGAGCATCAGGAGGGCCTGGGATTAGGACATGACAGCTCAGTGCATTCCAATGGGTTGGAAGACAGAGCATCACCTCCCCTCACGGCTAAACATTCATAGAAATTCATGTGCATGAGAAATAAATTGTTCCCTAACATCCTCCTGTTTGCTACAACCAAGCGAAACAGCAGCTAAAACACCTGACAGATGCTGGGAGAGAAGATGGATGGATGTGCTTTTCATTTCAGGGTGTTACCAAACACTAAAGCATTTGCTTTGAAGAGCGATGGAAATGCACAGGACTCAAAGCTTTGCTCATGGGGGCTCGTCCAGGTTCTTTGACCCACACAGTATTTGGGATCCACAGGAGCTTAGTGTCTGCTCCAGAGCAATTGGGGAGTACTTGCATCAACTTACTGGAAGGCCAAGTCATACTCCTCCCTAGAAAGCTGCTTTCAATTAAAAGAGCTAACTATGTCTGTTCCTTTCAGAGGGTTCTAATCCAGCTCGTCTCCCACCCACACATTTTGTACACAAACACTGAGAGACAGAATGAACAAGGGCAGAGAGCGCTGTGGTATTTTCCCACAAGAGGGAATGCCTGGAGGTTTCCCTTTGACTGATTTATACAACCTTTTGCCAATCACAGGGACAACATGTTCTTCAGACTGCCTCTCCCGTTTTCCTYCTCTTACTCAAGGGGACCAAAGAATGTGTCAGCAGAAAGGGAAAAGTGATATATCAGGAGGTCTTAGTTCATTGCCACATCTAAAACACATTTATTATTGCAACAAGCATCATTCAACTCCTTTTCTTCATAATCTTTAGCTTCCAGGTTATGTGAGAAAATATCAAGGAGAAATTGAGGAAGGCATCCTCCTGAACGACTCCCAGCCATTCCCATTCCATGAGCAACAATTATGTACACAAATATATTGTGGGTAATATCACGGTCTATTGTCAGCCTCTATGCTTACAGAAGTAAGGATGGCTTCCTTTGACTCCAAGTAACGCTACCTTATGTTGATTTTTCCCAGTTGSAAGCAAGCCACAGTTAAGGATCATTGGATGATCATAAGGATCACTGATTGGTGGACACCAGACGAGAGCTCAACACAACTGCATCCAATGCACAGCTTCACTACTAGCTTTCTGGTCAACCTTTTAACTTCTCTAGCCTTGAGAAGCCTATGAGACATGGATGATATTCCCACCATTACACAGGTGCCTAAAACCCAAATGTGACAAACAGGAGCAAAGGTGTAACACAGAAAAGGGACAAATAAGCACACAGACATGCGATGGATACACCTCCCTGCATGCGTGGGTTAAACACAAACRGGCATCATCCAGCTCTGTCCTTACAATTGAGCAAGCACAGCCACAGACTAGCCAGATACCACAGACCTTGAATACATCAGTGGCTCTCATCYCCCATATCGTTATATCAATATAATCCTAAGGGCAGATGGGCAAAGCTGCTGTTTATACCAGGGATGCAGACCTACTCAACGCTGGCACAGTCACAAAACTCATGTTTGGCCATTGTGAGGTTTCCTCAAATCCATGTCTTCAAGCTAAGGATGGCAATGAAGAGCCACCACAATTCCTTCTCCACCAGTTAGTAGAGAGCAGTTTTCTGGAGGAAAACATCAGAGATGGTTATAATGTCCTAAATATTAGGATGCTGTTTCTCCCTCTCTCCTTTTATTGGGATTGTACTGCTGCCCCTTCTGCACTCTGACGAGAGTCAATCATGTGGGTTTCTGTGTTGTAATAAGCTATACACTGTCCCATTTGCAACCACAAAATGAGCAGGAACAAGATCTACTGGTAAAAGCCACATCACCATCTATTTCTGGAGTGCACACATCCCGAATGGGGTAGTACAAGTGCACAGAAATACTCATTGGCTGATAGGAAACCTGTGGAGGCACAAACATGGCATATTCTGCTGTTTGAAGAATCTGCTACAGAACAGATTTCAACTACAATAATGAACCCTAATTAATCTGCAGTTTTTAGCTGGCTGCCCTGCAGATTGTTTTTTAACCCAACAAACGCCAGACGAGCCCGACCATGACACAAGCAACATTTTAACACATCAAACAAAATCTTTACCTCCCCAATGCCACACCTCAGGGATGGATGGCAGGCACCAAGAGCTCAGCCTTTTAAGCCTCTTTTTGTCCTTGCAGACCTCAAGTTAGTTTTACCCAAGGATGTGAAACTCCAGCGCAGTTGCTAYATATCAGGAAGGCTCCTGCTTGTTTATTGCCCAGTATTATAAGGCAGCTTGGCTGCCACATGGACGCCACCCAGATCGCCTCCTGCAGCACAGACCTCCAATCTGTTCTAAAAGCTGTTCCAGTGCTCTTCTCATTTAAGCTAGGAATTGGGCTGGAATTACAGAAAAATGAAGTTGCCCAGACTAGTGAGCAGTGAATCATTAAAAAGGCCAGCATTTGGCTTTCAACAAATAACTCGACAATCATGCAGTTTCTATGACCAATCCAAACTTGAGGGGGCTCACGTAGCTAAGATGGAAATTGCACGCGAACCGGCTTACTCAAGGGACATCCAGAAATTTTGCTCTGAATTTTCTCCCAGATTCCAGCTAGAAATGTTTTAGGACTAGTTCCTTCATTAATATTGGGAACCTAGTATTTTCCAGTGCACTGGACTTGTCCTGTCAGAAGTATTAGGTCAATGGTTGGCTGATCAACTTAGAAAACTCAGAACTGGATAATTTCCGGCTGGCTTCTGAAACTTAAGGAAAACATCCAAAATTATTTTAACCAAACAATTCCACATGCCATATTTTTACGTGCATAATCATGAATAATGTTATAATGTTATAAACACCTTGTTGTTGCAGGGAAAACAAACAAATCCCCTTTTCCCACTTCCCTCCCCAAAAAACATCTCTGAGATTCAACAGTCGCATAGGTTATTAGCAGATGCAGGAAAAGAAGAGAGAAAGTGATGTCCTTTTTCTTTTAATACTCTTCCTTATAGTGTGCTTCCTCCTCCTCAACAGCAACTTCTCCTTACCTCTGACGCCCATGAACTGTGCACCTTCCACTCCAAACTTCCYCTTGTCCTCTGCATCTGATTTCATCACAGGGAAACAGTTTTTCAGTACCGGTACTTCTAAGAGGGCAAGGAACACGTCTTTGAAAATGCAGGTTTCCTAAATCTTGTGCTTCGCCTGCTTTTGCCTGTTTTTACTGGGTTACTTCAAGGCCTCAGGGCAAAAGATGAAAAGCTAGCACGGTTGCTTTCCTCCCGGACAAAGGCATGTAGGCAGGTGATCAGCAGAAGAGCTTTATCAACTGGAGGCTGATAAAACTCCTGGGGTAACACAAGGATGCTATATTACTCCCAGATTCGGCTGGCTCAGGAGGAGGAGGAAATCTCATCTGTCAGTTCTACTGGTGTAATGAAGAACAGAGTTTGGCCGTGGGATTGGGAGGCAGATTATGTCTCCTGCAGGACAAAATAAAGCCCTCTTGCCAGCTGCTACGTTCGCTCGCAGCCACTTTCCATCTGGATGTGGAGCAGCTGATGGTATCTGGAGCTTGTAGACTTAGCATTCATTTATCCTATCGCTACTGTTTTTGTAGCAAGGAACCCTGATTTTCAGCTAAATGATAGTTGCTATTATTATTATTATTATTATTATTATTATTAATTTATGTATGTGAAAATATCACAGCTGCAACATGGG
Organism: Eudromia elegans; assembly: GCA_003342815.1. Classification (NCBI taxonomy): domain Eukaryota; kingdom Metazoa; phylum Chordata; class Aves; order Tinamiformes; family Tinamidae; genus Eudromia; species Eudromia elegans. The sequence goes on from PTEX01000017.1 coordinate 7,106,976, forward strand.
GACAAATTCCTCTGTTGTTACAATAAAAATGACAGCACTTGTTTCCAAAGGGAGATTTTCTTGTGTAGAGTGCTGAATGAAAAACAGGTCTGYGATTTACAAACGAGTGGGAGAAGCGAAGGGCCATTTTGTTTTGTCATATAAGCTGGGTGAGTTTCAAGGATTTTCATTAGATGAYGGGCCAGATTGCATGTGTATCCAATGTGTGTTATTAACTTGAGCTTTCTCAAAAAATGCGGCTATTTCGGGTCCAAAGAGTCTGCATGAACCAGGTATTTGAATTTTTAAATCATGCAGGCCTGCACTCTTTGAGCTTTCCTTTGAATTTCTCCAAATTCAAAACAAACTTCATTTAAAAGCATTGAGTTCAAATCAAAATCACATAAAACCATAAACTTCACATGGTATACCTGAAAAAAAAACGTATATCAGTTCTGACTGGCCTTGTACCAAGCCCACATTGGCTTTGACATCCAGCCAGGTGTAATCAAAATATCTAAGATCCTAGTTGGACCTACTGAGGAAAACAATATGGAGTTTTGATTTGATAACAAAACCCTAACCAGATGATTTTTGCATGGTTCAGAGAATCACTCCAAAGATGYCACTCTATCCCAGAGCCACAAACTACAGGGAAAAAAAAGAACACGAAAGAGAACAAGAAAGAGAAGAAATAACTGCACAAATGTGATTTTATGATCAGCCTGCAACTTTTGCACAAGTAAATAGTAGAATTTGGAGCTTAGGGGTATAATTTGCACCTGTCTCTACTACTTTGCTAGTCAACAGCACACATTGAATAGGTGGAAAAGGAAACGATAGCTCAAAGTGCACAGTAACAGCAAAGACTATCTCATATGAAGCCCATGCAATTGCAAGTGGACACTTTGCCATGTGCTCCTGCTTATTCATATCAGGGAGCTGTTATTTATTCAACAGAGCCGTGGAACATAAAGACGCTGCCCTCGGAGAGCTACATTGCCCATCCCAGCACCGCTAGGATTTTCATCTCCAAGGGCTGATTCTCAGAACGAGCCCTGAATTGCATTCTGCTGTTACGTTCAAATTTCCAAACACATCTAGGGTTACAAACAGCAGCCAAACGCAGTCTTGCTAGAGAGCCAGCACGAAGGACAGAGCACCCAAACAAGACCTTCTCCCTCCAGTTCCACAAACACGAGCCTTGTTAAAGCTAAAAGACACTTGCAACCAGCCCTCCACGCCGCTGCTCGCAAATGTGCGAAGGCATCACAGACTGATAAGTGCTTTAGCAGACTGTATATCCATCCACTGGAGAGCAAGGTTAAACAAATACAGTAGCCAGAACATTATTGTTGGCTGCACACTCGGGCTCCCGAACTGCCTGGCTCTAACTTGAACCAGCTAGGTCCACTGTAGCGAAGCTCACACATAATGCTGGCCAAGGCTGGCGGTGGGCTGCTATGGCAAAGGAAAACAGCCCCAATCCCTATGTAATTGCCACTGATGAGTGGAGCAGTGGGTATTTTATTTTATTTTATTTTATTTTATTTTATTTTATTTTATTTTATTTTATTTTATTTTATTTTATTTCATTTTATTTCATTTTATTTCATTTTATTTCATTTCATTTTTTTGGACAAGGTATTTCATTTGGGAGCAGCTGGCATCCAAATATTAGGATGCTAAAAGCAGAATATGTGCCACACATTGGGAGGCATTTAAAAACATATTTTCTTATTATATTTGTGGATCCAACTCTCTGGACTCATCGTGGCTTTTTCTGGTTTGGCGAGACAAAGTGGGACTGGGCTTGTTAGGATGGACTTGGTAACATCCCTACCTTCCTCCCCGACGCTGGTCCTATAAATTTACTTGGATGAGGAAAGCACTCAGCTAGGTAGAAAAAGCCCAAAAGCAACACAACCAACGTCCAAAGACCTTTAGCTTGATGCAGAGCTCTCCATCAGAATAACACACTGGCTGAGGCATACMGGGATGCTTAGAAGCACTTGGGCAAAATTTCTCATAGGAAGAGAGACAAATAGGAAAAAAAGAGAAAAAAAAAAAAAGGCATATTTTTTCAACTAGCAAGGAGGAAAAAAAAATACAGCACTCTTTGGTTTCAAGCACTACAGGAGCAGAGCTTGGATATCCCCCTACYTCACCTCACATCCCCTGCACAGCCCAAGTGCAAACGGGGCACGGTGGGAGCGTGCCGGTGACACGAGACCCCGCAGGTGCCACCGCGCTCTCCCGAGGCCGCTCACCGAGCTGCGCCTCCGGCCGGAGCGAACAGCCGGGCAGTGGTTAATGTCAGCTCCGACCACATGATCCCCTTCAGCAAAGGTCAAAAGAGTGATTTTTCATGTAAGAACATCTGTGTGTTTAAAGAACAAAACTTTCTCATGTGCAGAAAACCAGGGGATTCCAGTGCYTTTAATTTCAAAGTTAAAAAACTCGTGTTTTTCGGTTTTGTTTAGGGTTGTTTACCATGTAAACACCCTGCACAAACCGCACACAAGCCTCCACCCAAMACGCAAGAATAACTGGGGGTGCAAATCTCTCCCTCGGCCTCCTTTTCCCTCTCGAAGCTGCACAGCTTTSCGCAGCCCGCTCACGCTGAGCTAGCCAGACCCCCAGTTGTTGCCCTTCATTATATGAAGACGTACATATGCCTCAAATCCTAAGGGTGTGCGTCTGCTCTGGCCTGTCAACAGGCTTTAATTGGACACATCCAGGGAGATGATGCATTGAGAAGGCACTTTCTGAAGGCAACAGCAAGAGGGAAGAACGTGGCGGGGATGCTCGCGAGCGCCCGTGTGTCCGTGCGGGAGGACCGGGGCGTGTGGTCGCAGGGTGACGGCTGCATCACAGCCCTCGGACCCCCTTGCTTTCCTATCCAGCTGCTCACAGCACACAGTAATTAAAATTAAACCACYCAGCAGCCTGTTTTTCTTAATACCTGCAGGCACGGCTTGTGGTATGCAAATGCAAACGTTCCCCTTTACCTCCCTGGGCTTTTCCAGCTGTCACTCCCAAAGCGCTGACTAAAACACTGCTGCCGCATGAGCAAATTCCTCTAAATGACTTGGACCATCCAGCTCTTTGTGAAAYAGCTGCCAGTTGCTTCCTCTGGCACACAACCACCCACATCTGCACCCAAGCAAGGTTTTGCTGCAGGTGCCTGGGGAAGCTCGTGGCTTTTATTTATCCTCCAAGCAGTGCCAGGCGAGCTGATAAGCTTCAACCTTAGTGGATTTAAGCAGGTGACCACTCAGGGCATTTCCTCCATGAGTGTCCCAGGCTAGCAGGGAGTTCCCAGAAACTCCCAGCTGCTCCCAAAAGGAGCTACCGTGGGGATTAAAGTGCAGCCATCAGCTGTGAGAGGAAGCTCAGGGCGTCTTCAGCCTCCTTGTCTCCCCAAGTAGTCTCTGAAAGGATGGAGTGGGAGTAGAGTCGATGGGGGCTGGAACCTCAGCCTTTCACACCAGAAATAACTGCTGGGACAAAGCAAAACTTCCATACAGCATAGGCAGAGCTCACAGGGTAAATACAGTGCTGTGCACTTGGCAATGATCTGCTTTGATGGAAGGGTAGATTTCCCAAGCTATCTAGATGGGGAAAAGTGCAAAGAAGGCTCCAATGTTGTTCCARAAACACTCAAGAGGTTAGAAACACMGTGGCARGYAGACACTTAGGCACTTCTGTWAWCCCTACACTGCACCTTTCGCTATTAAATGCTCTGTTACCTGCAGAGTTTGTTTGCAATGGTCCTCAAAGTTCCCAAGGTGCTCAGTGCCACGGCTTTGGTCCACTGACCAAAACGGCTAACAGCCCTTGGTGTTTTCCTGAAATGAAGGCTCTTCCCAGCCCGTAGGTACATGCTCACACAGATGATAGCACTGACCGTGGAACAAGGGCTTCCTGACACAGGGTAAATGTTTGCAGTTGGCTCTAAGGACAAACCCGGGCCTGCAGGGCTTCTGCTGACAGCAAAGGCAGCCAGGTCYATTTACCAGATGGGTGAATCACATCTACTTATCACATTCCCAAYGGACACGGCTCCAGAAGACAYCGACTCTCAAACCTCACAGACGGTWCTCCCAAAATTGAGATCTAATTCAGGGGTCTTCAACAGCAAGGGCTCTAACTGAGACATCAGGATTTAGGAGAGACTTGTAGCAGCTCAAGAGTTCATCCAAACGGTCCATCCTTTCTTTCTTTTAGTTTCTTTTAAGGAAAAAGCAGCTGTTTATTTGCAGGTGGGCACGGCAATCTTCACTTGAGAGACCTTCTAACACGGAACACTTTCAGGACGGTGCTGAAGCACCATCCTCCAAAATTCATGCCTTTTAGAGACATCTCAAGGCCAACCCTCCAGAATTGAGTGGCATTCGGAACCAGAGGCCTCTCMTGACACTGTGGGCTTACATGCCTACAGTGCTCCAAACAAGTAGTGCAGACAATCCTTCATTTAAAAGAAAAAATAAATTCTCTGCTGCTGGCATGAGAAAGTTTACTTTCAGGCTTAAAGAAATGGTCGTGTGGTTTTGAGGATGGCATTCCATTCTGCTGAAGAATAGCACCCTGCCTGTCTGTATATCTGTGGCTTTGTAGCTACATTACAATCTTGGAGAGCTCTGTTTACATATTTTACATGTTTTCTTGTGCAGAACATGAAACCAAATTACATAGTAAAGGCCATTATGGCTTCACTCTTGCACCCTTTTCCGTCCTCACCTTCCGATCATCGGCTTTAATTCCAYCAAAAGCAATCGACTGGGTATGTTTTAACTTTGCCTCATTGACTAGCGATGCTCTAGGCGGGTTTATTCACATTTGCACAGGGAAATCATGCAAAAGCTGGTGGAACTATATGACGGGGGAGTCGGGAGAAGACGGCTGGGGCGGGGGTGGGATGAGAAATGCTGAGAACCCTTCATGCATGAACAATGCAGACGTGTCGATGCATTTATGCAAAACTGTTCTGCTCTGAATGGAGCGGGACCCAAGGCAAACAATCCGGATGGGATGCAGGGGAGCTATCCCACGCTCACGGCTGGACATGCTCTGCATCTAAAGGGTTCGGAGCAGCAACGGCAGATGGAGAGAGTGGCAGGTTGAGGGGCAAGGGCCGAGGAGGGGGGTCTCCTTTCAGGCGAGCGCATGCTAACGAGCCCTGCGATTGTCGCGGGGTCCTGTTTTCCATCTCGTTGATGACAGAGGGGGTTCCGAGCCGTTTTCCATCGCAGAGTGTCATCCAGGTGGGTGGCTGCGTGTGCAGCAGATAAGATCATGAAACGGTTCCTAAAGAGCACATAATCYGTATTATTATCCAAGACAATATTCCTTCCTTGTCTGTCTTCTCCTCACCTCTAACAACAGCAAATCACATGGAATTCTGCTCTCATTTTCTTAGTGGTAAATGTCTCCTTGTTCTAGGAATACGGGACAAATTTCCCAGCACCTGAGGATTTTGGTTTGACCTTCATCCCTGCAAAGGTCAGAACTGAACGTCTCTCAGAGTACTGATGGCTGCTTTGCTCTTTGCATCATCCTTTGTTTCTTTTATCTGTTTTCTGTACCGTACACAAAGGGAACACAGTGTACCAGCCCCTGGTACTCACTGTTCTTTCCCCATAGATGACTTGCATATGTGCTCTTGAAAAATTAGTCTCAAAACTAGTGGGGGAAGGGTGTGGAAAGAAAAAAAAAARTCCCTGGAGTGTTTGGTAAAATTGCTTGGAATCTCCTCCGACATCTCATTGTGTTCCCTCCGTCCTCCCCTAGACAAATCAGCCAGGGGCTACGGCATCAGCCATGGAGGAGGGAGGTTTACTCCTGCCAGGATCCAACRAGGGCTGAAAGAAGTGGGGGATGGAGGGGAGAGGAGGGAACCGTGTTTGTCCTAACAGGGAGCAGGCAGCCAGGTGACAGACAGCACGCTCTGTCCACCAGCCAGCTCTGGGTCTCCTGAACGGGTAACCATCGTTCCCAACCGTCTCTCTGCAAGCCAGACTTCTTCATGTCCCTGTGTACAGAAATGTCATTTTTTCCATTTCATTTTGCTTCGGAGATCCCCTCGAAACACCGAGGTATTGCTGAGCAGGAGCCACAGTCCTGAGGTTATCACCTGCAGCACCCCTGGCCTGGGTGCCCTTCACACAGCCCGTGTCTCAAAGGAGATGGAAGCGCCTGGGAGACGGGAGAATAAAGACCAGTGGAATTCCCCAAGCAAACCACAGCACGGCCATGAAGAAGATCACCTCCTCTGGCAGGAGGATTGCAAAATCCAGCATTCCCAGTGAGACAGATGGGAAATAAGGTTTCTAAACATGTGAGCAAGGAGTCTGTGGAAAAGTTTTCCAGTCATTTTGTCCTGGGAACAAAAGCCAAACTGTGTTAGGATAAAGCCCGATTATTTCACAAATGGGATGATGCGAGGTGGCTGACAGCAGTGAAACGCAGTGCATTTAATGACCCCAGAACCCCTTCCAGGTCTGCGTTCCCAGAAACCAAGCCGCCCCAGCAGGACCTGAACAGAGTTTTCTTCTTTTCTTTCTTTCTTTCTTTTTCTTTTTTTCCAAGATATGCACCTTTCCTTTTCAAGAATTTCTGAACTTCCCAGTCCTGTCAGGATGACTAAGGACAAAAGCACAAAACGCCTGCACTGTCCCTGAGAACACCTGGTGTTCAACTCTCCAACAGTAGCATCACCTTTCTGAGCTTTGATTTCCCCATCTAATAAATGGAACAAATCTCTCTTTCTCCTAGTAGTGTGGCTGCRATAAGGCTTAATGAATCTGCATTCATCTGAAATGGCAAATATCATTACTGAAGCCATGGATTCTTATGGGAGGGAACATCCCTTCAAGATCTCCAACCTGGATCTTACCTGCTGGTTAGGTCAAGGCTGGCAAATGACTCCAACCTGCTCAAGGTGGGGCTGGGAGATGCCCTTGGAGCAGGGCCCCTGCAGCACCCTATTATCCCTGGCTCTGTGGAAGGAGGAGGGAAGCCAGGATGCTGGTGTGTCAGGACAACCTCCTCTGAAGCCTCCAGGTGACAGAGCAAAGAGGATGTTCTGTAGTATCTGGGAAGGACTGAACTAAGGATTAAGATTTGGGCTTCCTTCAACTACGTTTGAGTTTTGGAGCTTCTGTAAACTAAGCTGAAGCTTTCTGGTGGATCAGCCAGTAACTGGAAATCTGCTCAGATGAGTTCAGCAAACCTACATTCCTTTCACAACAGAATGAGCAATGTCCAGTTCATCTTTTTCCAAAACTGGTCTCCGATCACTCATGGTTCCTCCGTTAATGGTTTTTCTTAGTGGGATTCTGTTCTCATCCTCCAGAGATTAGCAGTTCAAAGTCTGTCTCTGCTATAAATAACAGAGACATTTGCAAAGCAAATCATCTTGTTAAAAATGGGGATTTTTTTTATCCCTCCAACCACAACAAAAATCTTACCGTTGAAGAGCAACAGGACTTGGCTGAGAGTTGGGAAGTTCAAAAAGGGCCACTTGCAGAGCTGACAGACAGACACCCTCCCTCTTCTCAGCAGCTCACCCCGAAGGAAAGGAATGGCATCTCCATTAAAAGTTGCAGGTTTCCTCTCTCTCCCACTCTTGTTCAAGATTACTCTATTTGTTGGCTTTGCTAGATCTTTGGGGAATCATCCTCAAAGTTATATTTATTGGTCAGAATAAAACTGTATGGCWGAGAAGTTCAGCATCTTTTTGTTCAGTTGTGTTGCTGTATTTTCTTACCAGCTTTGGAGGCCTTGCTCTGCCATGTTATTTCYTCCATTATTCAGAGTATTTCCCCACTCCGGTCTATCCTATTTTTTTGTGGGAAATTTCAGACATACTGCAATTCTAGACATCTTCCTACTGCAGATGGAAGAATAGGCTTGTTGCAGAGAGTCTGGATGAGTGCCATTATGGGAACTGCAATAGGGGCAGGAGGGGGCCTCTGTTTGTGGGAAGGATGTAATAAAAATCCTCTTCCACAACTTCTTACTCCATAGGAACCCCTGTGGGGTATCCAGAGGGAAAATACAGTTTGTTAGTCTGGGAACAAAAATTAATCGCAGGATCTGTCTGTGCCCAGCAGCATCAGGAAAGAGTCTCCTTTGSTTAACTATGGCTGAACTGCATCTTCCTATACAGCAGAAAAATAGATACTAGCAACGACATAAGGAGATAGGGATATAGTGACTTGCTCTAATCAAATTCTGCAGAACAGGAAGGATACGCAAGGAAAGTCATGGCTATTAAGGGCTGGCCCCCAAAAYTGCCAATGCAAACACACGTCACTGCAACAGGACCCAGCAGCTTTCTGAAAGTGCAACTATAAAGATGCAACTATTCTTTAGTCCTCCAGTTCTCCAAATCAGGAGTGACATCACAAGAGGTGAGAAGAAACAGCCTCTCCAGCCTTGCGTGGTTACTCTGCACACACCAGCCCACTCTCCAAACCCACAGAGTGCCCAACTGAGGAGCTCCAAGGTAAAAAACCCTCTTGAAACCGGACTATCCAAAGCCATTCTGCTTGTACAACCTACGAGAGAGGGAGAGCAACATGGTAGTTAACACACTCACACAGTGCTGCCTGTGGCAAGAGAACATCTGTGTGCAATGAGAGCATTGAGACTGAGCTCCTAAAGGTCATTTCAAGACCCTGAACCTTCCAGAAGGGCAACACCTCCTGCCTTTCACGTCGGCCTTGTCTACCCCATACATTCCTCCTAAGCACCTTACACTGATGCAGCTCTCCCAGGGGGGTCATCCAGGTAGGCTTGTTGGCCTGTTAAACTCCCTGCTCACACCCAGGTGTCTTTAAGCTGTCAAYGGGACATATCCTACCTCCTCCTACTGGCAGTGAGAAAGCTGCTCCTGGCTAGATCCAAACAAGCTGGAAAAGCAATCCCCAGGGACTTCCAACACGGGAAAAAAAGGCAGCTATCCACAAAACAGATTYCAGTCCAAGCATCCTTTGTCTGTGTATTTATGCTTACTGGATCTGCACTCTAGCTAGTATAAATCTGCCTGGCGCTACAGACTTTTTGTAGTCATTGCCAGCTTACACCAGCTGATGACTTAATGCTAGCATCAATAATCCTTAGCACAAGAAAGGCCCTGGGATGTAAACCGTGCTGGGGAAAACACCACACAAACGGCACATCAACATTGATAATATTTCACACACGGTGGATAGCAAAGGGGGGGGSCTGTTTACAAGATCACAGCAAGAACGGGAGGAACAAGAGCGACACAAGAGCCTGTAAACCTCATACTGCTGAATTCCTCACGTGGTCCACAGCAGGTACCAAGCAGCATCTGCTTCAAGCATCTGTGGAGGATGCCACACTAGAAATCAAACTGTAAAAACAACCTGCATCGGTGCAAGTGTTTCTGTGCTGGTGCGATGCTGCTGACGGGTCCTCTTTGGCTTTAAATATGATGCTGTCAGTACCAAGAATATTTCTTAATCAGCACAGAAGCGTGGCTGCCAGGAAAGTAGAAGTGGCTGTCTATCAGTCTTGCTTCTGCAGAAAGAGTGATTGTTTAAAGGGGGGCTGTGTGACCTCTGCATTTTTCAAGTGCGTATCTCTTTGCCAAGACTGTGTCATTCTTTGTAAGCATCTTGTTGTTCAAAACAAATCTTATACTGTGAAGCCGTGCTTCTCTTCCCTCCCTCAGTATGTTGCTAATCAGCAGTTTCATCCTAACAAGTAACAAATCAGCATTGAAGATTCATTTCTAAATAATAAGCAAACGGGTGCATCCTAGTTCTGAGGAGCAAGCAGCCTTGGAGAAGGAGGCAAGGCCTTTGGCGAAACGGTAGTAAACAGAGCAGGAAGGGCAAACAAGTGTGGGACACGCAGTCTCGGAGGGGATCCTCCAATAACAAGCAAGGGTGCTCAGGCTTCTGCTCGTAACCCATCCTACAACGCAAGTAACACCTCGACAGCGAGCAAACCTCACAAATAGCCCAGGCAAAACCACGATAGAAATGCAGCCACAGAGAGAAATGGGCTTCAGATGGCTATAGAGGAGAACCATTTTAAAACATGGAGGACATACTTAAAATGCTTTAAAGCACCTTGAGAGTGCCAGAGCAATTATGAGACATGTGGAAGGCTAACAGGCATCTTATGTATTCTGTATATTACTGTGCACTGCACTCAAACGTATCTTCTGTGGCATTCTTGATGAGAAGCCAACGCAAATGCCACTCTGACTAATCAGGAAACTACCCAGCAACAACACAAAAAGTTTGCACAACACCAGCAAACACACAACCTTCCCTGAAAGACAGCTGGATGAGGAAAGGTGCCCTTTCATCCATGGAAAAAATCCCTAAGGCCCAACGATTGTGTAGATAATGAAGCCAAAGGTTTACACACCAGCAGTCACTACATGCAGTGATTAGGGGAGATCTTAGGTTAATTTTCATCTTGTCCAGTCTTCTAGTTAACAGTTTGATGACCTGCTGTCCCACCTAACCTCTCCAGGGTGACCGGCCGGGTGTCTATCACAAGCTCTGAAGCTCCCCTGTTCTTAGGGAAAACAAAGCCTCTCTCAACATATATGACTATAAAGGTCAATGAACCCCATGCACTCAAACTGGTGTGATAGGACCAGCTGAGCTAAAGCAAAAATTCGTTTTGCTGGAAGTAAACAGCATACTGTTATCTCTCCAGGGGCCAGCCAGTAACAGAAGGCATGTTCCCATTCACCATGCCGCTGTGTGATATGCTAGTGTTCTGCCTATAAATACAACAGCTTTTTTCTTTTTTTTTAAACACGGCTGTGACAACTTCATCTCATCTGGGTACAACAAACACGCCTGAGTTGTGGCTACACAGCACAGCGCTCTGCTGCGTGAGCGCGTGGTGTTGTCTGCAGCTCCCCACGACCATGTGCTGCCTACCACACAGCACAGCAGTAGGGAAGGAGCAAATCAGAGCAGCTATCCACAGCGAGCGCCTTGGGACAGGCACATGAAGAAGCACCTAAGCAGCGAACGGTGGACTTTGGACTAGTCCAGAGCACAGAAAGCTCAAATAATAAAAAAGCTACTAAGGCACAGGTAGGGGTCCAGGAGAAAGTTCCCTTTACAGTGTGAAATAATAAATGAGACCATGACAAAAAGGCAATACAGGGCTCAGGATTTTGCCTTGGTACTATGCCAACTAACCACGCTTTATGCATTTAAAGCTGACCTGGCCATTAATTTGTTACAGACTTGTGCAACGAGAATACGGCCAAGTCCCTTGGGTAAAGATGTTTTCTCTTGCAAGCCAAGTGGAAAGGCTTCGCATTTACTATTCACAAAGAATTGTGCTTGTCATATCTGTGACACTGCATTCCTCCTTTCACTGCCCACTCAAGGCACCTTCCAGATAATTAGACTGGAAGAATGACCTTACGGTATCAACCAAAAAGTCCATTCAGTCCAACGGTCTGTCTCTACAGATGGACAACAACAGATGATGGAGGAGGAATACAAGCAGCAGCTCTTGCATGTGATGATGCTTCTCTTGCTGTAGCCACTAAACCAYGACAAGCAATGGGGACTTTCCTGAGCCAGAGGGTTACATCTGGACTGCTGCATCTGCACTGTGCAGAGCTCTGTTTCCCAGGCATTTATCTATCTAATGTCTTTCTGAACTGATWTAGAGATAAAGGAGATTTGGAGATTTGTGCAGATAAAGGGAAAGCTATAGTAAATTGAGCTATTTATGTTGCAAAGAAGGCATATAAAAAGAGGAGGATAAAACTAATGAATGGCTTTGGGAATGGATGGCACCTTTCTGAGAATAAAATAATYGGGGTTTTTTATGAAACTGGGTGGCACAAAGTACAAAACTATTAAAGAAAAATACTCATTTGTATTGTTCAGCATTCACAGAACTCATTGTCAAAAGACAGCACACTGTGCTGTGACTGTAGAGACAGCTTGTCTACTGTTTTAGGTGCTGAGACATTTGAGATGGCTCCTACAGGTGTCATTGAATCAGACAAGCCACAACTTCATCCAGGATGGAAGTTTTTAAATGGATGCTAGAAACAATTTCATTTCATGGCTACTAAACAGGCTCACAAAGAGGAAAAAYGCTGTCAGAAGCCTTTCTTAGTGGAGCTGTGAGGGATAACATCACACATGAATGCTAAGTATCAATTTAGGTTCACGAGAATTGCTCACCGCTGGACTGCACTTTTCAGAGGAGGGAAAGGAATATTCTTTCCTTACCTGGGTTGCTGCTGGTTGACCAGTCACCACCCATCCTGGACACTGCTGGTCACTGTGATGTGACACGGAAACATTGGAAGCCCACTGATCGAGGAAGCCTTGGGGAGTGTAAACCCCACAGTCTTTTATGCTGGTCATTTGCTCAAATTCCTCACATACTCCATCCCCATCATGGAAGTAGCATCTGCTGGGTTCATCTGCCGGAAGAAACCAAAGAAGAGAAGTCACAAAGGAATTGCTACATGTACCTGAAGCCTCTCTACTAAGTCCTGATAGTAGCAGTGATAATCTGTTTGCTGGTCCAGGTTCTTTGGGAGCAAAGGTTTTACATCACCTATAAAATAGGTGATCTTAAGAAAGAAAGAAAAAAAGTCACTGTTTGTATTGAGCAAAAAAACCCCTACTCATTCCCTAAGATTTTTTTTCCTGCTTAATGTCTTCTGAAAGATGTAGACAGAAGAAAGCAGAAAAAGTCGATGTGGCCTATAGCATAATTCCACTGGCTTGGAAGGGATAAAGCCAACAGAGGGTCTGGCCCACAACACTGCCCTTTTCATTCTCAACAATTATCCACAAAGCAACAACAACAACAACTGCAAATGTAGAGATGGAGAAAACAGCCAAGTTCACAGCCACAGTGASCAAGGGCCAAGAAGATGTGCTTGTCCAGAGAACAGATACAGCACACACAGTGTGAGGGCAAGCTTGCCACATACACGCACGGCTTCAACCAGCATGACTCAGATTTGACCTGAAAGGATCAAAAGCAGCAGGAGACTTTATTATCTTTGTCCATTTATTCTGTGGCTTCTCTAATGAGACTGCCAACAAAGATGCCAAATTTTTGAGGCTGTGTCTGTAACACTGGCCCATTAAAAACTGAACTGAGATCCATCTACTCCTTTCAAACAGACTGCATAGCAATAATGACTTTCAGTCATTAGAGTACTCTGTGAAATGGAAACCTTTGACCTGTTGGTATCCTATTTTGTATTGTATTATCATTGCCAGTCCCCAGAGGTATCCAGTTCTGACAGCCTGTTGTATTTTTGTCTAGCAAATAAGCCTGCTGAAAAAACGGTAGGAAATTAGCCAGAGCTGCTAGCTGGACTGATGGAAATGATCCCCAAGGAGAGTCCTGTCGGTAGCATTGGACTATCTCAAGCTAGGTGTCAGAAAATCCAACGGCTGCTCAATTTTGAGCCACTTCCAAACTACTAAATCCCCTGTTTATTTTTCCTCCTAGTTTACACAGTGAAATACCATCATGAGCCAGAAAAAAAAAAATCAGTTTATTGCAATTCAATTATTTAATGACTCTCTCTCCTCTTCCCCTCTCTTCCTCCCAATCCCCTGTGTAAGATTCCAGGTCCTTAAGAGAACGCGTGTTTGAAAGAATGGAGAAGTACATCAGGAAAGAACGTCATTCTGCTTTCATTTCATCGGGACCGCTGTGGACGTGGATGAGTGTAGGGAACTGTGTATTTGCTGGGCCAGTACTCTAAGCTGGCGAAAACTGGCCAGCGTGAAGCTGGAAGCTGTTCAGCTCTATGAGTGCAGCACTGTGTCTGAGCTAATATTCCCGGGGTGGCCAAACTTCTTGACCCTACAAGTCACATCCTAAAATCTCCTTATGGCTGGGAGCCACCAAGCATATACCACACACCTCGAAGAGCTGGGAGGAGGAGCAGTGCAGAGAGGCTTCCCAGACAAAAGATGACAATGGCTCCCCAGGGTGTCCCATTACTCCAGGGTGGGAGGGGGCCAGGGTGGATGTGCAGATGGGCCCTAAGGCAACCCAGCAGTGCTGGCCTCAGCAGGGCTGCTGCTTTGCCTCCTCCCACGGTTGGATTGCCCAACAGCCCTGATGCCACCACAGCCCTGCTCCCTGTCATATGATATCAACCCAGCTGGGAACGTGTACTTGAACTGCTCCTGAACCAACCATATGTGTCCTGAGAGCCACAGTTTGGCCATCCTTGTAATATACCTTGTATCTCAGCAGGGCTTATTAATGCTGGCCCGGTGCCACACCGATGTGGCTCATTCATCTCTAGAATAGCAATGGATTGTGTCTCATCAGCTCAAGTAAGGGAAGAGCGAACACCTAACGGTGACGGCCACGAGACAAACTTCTGCATTTCAAGTTCTGCTCATCTCTCCTTCAGGGATGTATCAAAACACGGAGACAGAGCTCTGCCATGTGCAGGAACCCTGCACATAGAAAGTCATCTCACCTGCTTCGGAGCACTGTGTCCCAGTTTGAGAGAGAGCATGAGCAGARACCTTAGAGAAATATTCAGCTCTAGAAAGACTTGTGGTCAGCAATCAAAAATCCTCAAAAAAAAATCTCAATTACATGAAAGTATGTACTTTTAGGGAAAAAAAARGAAAAAAAAAAGATTTTGCCATTTTGGGAAAAAAGCCTTATTTCTKTAAAAAGAAAAAGAAGAAATAGAAACACCATATTAAAAAGCTCCAAGCTTTGCTGATAAACACATGCACCGCCAGCTACATATTTACAGTGACACAACACTGGCAACCAAACACATTCTGCTACATATCCACGTTGGCAGAAACGTAGACAGACAAACACATGTATGCTCACTATGTGTAACCTCCCTGCACAAATCCCACCGATATAAACATGCAGTCAGAAAAACACACTGATTTTCAATATACGCATGTGGAGAGTATTATTTCCCTCGTCTTCCTGAAGCACAGACTTATTTTCACAATAGGCACTGAAGCAAGCACAYTTATATAGCCAACACGCTCCTGCACTGGCTCCAAATGTTCCCTCTTAATGTGATGATAAACGTAATGGGCTTCTGATAAGATCATGTGTTTGGGATAAAAGAATACTCAAGACCTACTCCAATCAGATGACTTAATTCATACTCACATGGATGGGGAGGCAGCCTTTGAATAGCTGTGATCCAGGCCAGTGTGTGATCCTAACAGAGGCTAATTTGTTCCTGATTATGCTTAAGACCCCAATAAATCTGTCTGCTCGGAGTCTGCAAAACCCAAGGGAGGAGCAGAATGGAGAGACTGAGATGTCTGAATTAAATGGAGACTGCCTAAATGATTAACAAAGTCTTACTGCACTGCACTGTCACGAGCCTTTCCGCAGTGCCAGTCCTAGAGAGTTGCTGCGCCCTGCTCTCCATCACAGAAGGGTTTTGCTAGCTGAACAATACGGCCCGTGTAAGCCAAGAGACGATCACAAACACAGTTGCTTTGGGGTACGTGGAAAGACGACGGGGGAAAGCAGCTTTACAACTGTAATTTTCCTTTAAAGAAAATCTGTAATTCCTACTTCTGGCACGTCATTTGGAAGAATGCAAAGAAAAGGAGAGCACATTTATAGACTACAAATTTTCTACCTGACATCAAAGAGAGGAACTTTTCCAGATCCTTCTTGTTGAGGGCACTGAATGCCTTATTTCCACAGCAGTGCAGGCTACTTTTCTGTTCTTGTCTAGCCATACATGAAATATCYCAATAATCTCAGTTATTTTCTGCCACCAGAGAGGTCCATAGGCTACAAAAGAACAGGCGAGAGTCCTGGTCATGTCTCACTGCTCCTGTATTGCCTGAGTCATAGRGGACTTCTCAAGATGACGACAAAAATGTTTTGAATCGGATATGAAGCAGATGAGCACGAAGCAAATCTGATTTGACCACAAGGTAAAATGACTTCATAACATTAAACAGCAGTTGCCTGCAAATCCAGCTTAAATCTAGAACAGCAAAGCATCTGCAGGCACAGCACCTGGCAGCAGGACACAGCGTCTCTGGAGGTTTCACAACAGATGCTCCTGGCTCCTGCAGTCAACTCTGGCCTTATTTGCTCGGGCAATCCCAGTTCTTTTTTTCCTTTTTTTTTCTGATGAAGCTCCCACTGAAAGCTGTGGAATATTTTCCCCCTGCTTTGAGCTTCTGGGACAAGGAAATCTCCAGTTCCAGTCCAGTGTGATATCTCAGAAATGCTAAATGCCACGTGGCTGTTGTCACCTGGAGAACGGGGGCTTGTTAAGGAACCTGACTGGCAGGACATGTCCTGTTTTCCAAAACTTGCTAGCTATAAGTAGGCTTCAAGATGTGGCAGAATGTGGGAGGTATTCTCTGCTGTACTACTAAATGATGCTACATTGCTCCTTGCTTCTTAAGCTGCTCAAGCACAGTGGAAAACACAGCCTTTTGTATTTAAATACTCCCTTTGCTGGGGTTCAGGAATGAAAGCATGCACAGAGTAAAGGAGGTGACACAGAGAATACCTGGAAAGCGCCTAAACTCACGGGTGGATGAACAGCCAGCTCTGCATCACCTGTTCAAAGCAAGGCCAGATAATATCCAGTGAAACTAATGCACTCTGGTGCACATCAGGAAGCAGGCACGCAGAGGGTACACTTATCTGTGATAGGCAGCCTTCCACATTATTATAAAAAAAAAAATAATAATAGAAAGAGAGAGARACAGAAACAGATGCAATTCATAGCACAGGGCACGTCCTCTGATGTGGCTTTTAATGGCCAAGCTGAATGGTCAAAGTGCTGGGGACACACGCTCAGCACAGCTTCCTGTTTTCAGCCAGAACACACCGATTGGCACCAGCATAGCCTTCTTCTGTGCATTAACTACTATTTTTTTTTAAGGCTAGACAAAAAAAAAAAGAGTATTTTTAAGCTCAGCTGTTTACTTAGGGATGTTTCCAACTATAACAAGCCTCATACCACATAACTATTCGTCCGAAAAAATAAAAAAAAAAAAAAAGCAGGGGGACAAAAATGCAGCAGCATTGTCTCAGAGTAACAAGTTCTTGGAACACGGAGAGCTTCACGTCTTAACCCCTGAAAAGCTCCCGGGGAGGTGGGGGCTTGCCGGCCCTTTCACACCCCGCGAAGGCCGAATCGCAGGGGGAAATCGCTCACTGAGCTCAGCGACTTCTGTGCAAGCAGGACTGGACCACGGTGTCACTCAACCAGCCCCTCCAGCGACAGGGTTTGCTTCCACTGAGGACAAGATACAAATTCAGGGGGTTTCTTATGGCAAAACTAGTAGTAGTTCCACTGCACATGATTTGCAACTGGGAGCTGAGGGATAGTGGGATCCACATCGTTTATTTCAATGGATGTTTCACCTTTGAYTTCAATGGAAACAGGGTGAATAACACGGCCTCCTTCCAGGGTATCTGTTAATCTCCTCTTTAATATTGAAGAAGCCAGAGACAAAGATATTTCCTGCTTAAGTAAAACAGGAGAGCGTTATTTTCCTTCCTGGATATTCGGCTTYGAAAAGAGGAAAACCATTACCCAGAAACTTGGATAGACCTTTCCCAGCAAAGTTGCGTATCAATAAACCGTGACGTTTTTCTTCAATGAAATAAAACAGGCACCTTGGAAAAGAAGGAAATGGGGGTGTTGCAATCTACTGCGGAACATTCAGGGGCCTCGCAAAAGGCTTTTTTCCATCGCACACGACAGTCGTGTCTGAGCATCTCCTGAACCGAATAGGCCAGCACAAGGCGTTCGTGGGGTCCGACTCGCTCGTAATGCAGCCGCTTTTTGGGAATGCATTCCTGGGCTTGTCCTTCGTCTGGCGTGACTCGGCTCATCGGTATGATATAGCGGTCGGAGCACAGTAATTATGCAATTGATCTGCGTGCTGCAGACAGATAAAATTACAACTCCTTCTCAGAGGAACTGGAACTGAAACTTGATATTTCACCTCCAAGAACACAAGGCTTTGTCGCTTAAGCGAAAGGGTATTTTCCATAGCTGGCAGGGCTAGTAAGGCCTTATCTGCTCTGCGGCTGCCCAACAGGAGCCAATATCACCTTCCCTCCACTTCGAGCAACCAAGCGTGTTATAAAAGCACTACAACACACACTCCCGTCCCACCTAATCTTGTTTTCCTCTGTGTATGTTTGGACAAATCGGAAAAGTGGAGCTGATAATATRTCGATACTCCTTTAGTCCCAGAGGACTTGCACGGATTTACTAACTAAACTTGGAGAACATCAGACGGAAAGTTCTCGAGATTTCTGAAATGCAAGGCAGCAACAGCTCYGACCAAAAAAAGGGATGACCGGTATGTCCTCTCTTGACAGTTTTCCATGTCTTACAGGCATGGAAGGAGCTCCTCAGGGGGAAAAAAACAAAACAAAAACAGTGCAATTCACTAAGAAAGATAAAACAGGGCCTTAGCAGTGTGGGGGATGTTATTGCAAAGGCGGGTCTCGTGTTCAGCATCATGGTCTGGTCACAGCAAGTTGCTGCTGAGTCATAGGGGAAACTCTAAGGGAGAAACATGACTGGATGTAGAGGACTTTTTGTCCCGTGAAGTGAATAATGTGCGAAAGGCACAATATGCAAGGAAAGAGTTCTCTTGGTAGGATCAAATAGCTCTGTTGTAAAAAATGAAGCTGCCTGCTCTTTTGGCCTTTGCAGTTCAGCTGGCCCTGCCAGGACTGTATTAGTAACGATGACAGTCTCTGAAAATCACTTTAAGAGTCTTTATGGCAATGCTATTACTACTAACTTGTCAAACAAGTGCTTAGACATTTTGGAACACGTGCCCAACCTCCCAGGAACTGCAGGACACAGCATCAAAGTATTTGCCTTAAGCTGAAGGATTCACACAAACACTGTCTGAACAGCTCCAGCCAGTGAATTCACTGCTATTCGCCAGGAAGCTCTACTATAGATTCCCAGGTTGATCGACAGCAATACTCTTTCCCAAGGCGCTTGGCCAACGCTTTACTCTTATTGATGTTCTGGGAGATGCTGAGCTCCTTGCAAGGTGGCTCGGTTTCTCCACGTGCAGTTACTCCACTGGAAAACCTCGGCAGGGTCAGCCAAGGCTTATTTACCCTTCCTGAAAGGAGGCAAATCCCCCTTAGCTGCTGTGTGGGCCGGTGGTTTCGGCAGTTAAAGCTGCGTTCCTGTGCAGGGCTATGAGAAAGGGAGGGGAAGAGCGATGGGAGCCGGGCGCGCTCTCAAAGCATGCCTACAATGAATATGGATAGTCATCCATCAATTTATTTTAAGCACATTACTCCTCTGTCAAAAGAGGAAAAAGGAAAAAAGAAAGAAAGGGAAGAAAAGACATATAAAATTAGGTTTGTGTCACTCATTTAACACTGCAATTTCCCCAGAGGATTATGCACTAAATAGAGATAGCAAGCTCATGAATATTAATCGTTTCCCTGAATGCAATGCAGCCCTCCAAACAATAAGATTAGGGGAAAGTGTTATGCTTAATTTATGGATAATGGGAGAGGTAAAGGATAGAGCTCCCTCAAAGGTAAGGCTCACAGCTGGAGGGAGAGGACTGTTAGGAGGAGAGATCCAGATTTGTAAGGCAGTAAAACATGTGAGACCAAGCAGAAGCAAAAGAAAAGGTGTTAGAGGATCGCTGCCAAATTAAAATCATATTTCTCACAGAACAACCAGTAGTGAGTAATGCCTCAAGTATGCTAGAAATTGGTGGTAAATTCAAGAACTCTATTTATTTTCTGTTTTCTTTTACTTCATAACTTCTCTCTGCGTTTTATATCTCGGAGGCCCTGATCCAACAAATCACTTGAACATGTGCCTGCCTCCACATATATACATTCTTCCGTAGGACCTCTCGCATGTCTAAGCTGGTGAAAGTGCTGCCCTGTGCTGCTATACGAAGGCTTTAGCAAAGTGTCCCTCAAGTTGGGAAGATTAAGTGTAGCAATAACAAGATGTAGTTAAGCCCCTACCTACACCCCCCCAAAAAATATTACCAGGCAAACTTAAGGGTAGAGAGAAGTTCTGGACCTACTTTCCAGCTGYTCTTCCATGTGTCTATCAGTCTTCACTCATCTCTTTTCATATTACTCTGTCTCCCCCTCCCTTCTATTTTATTGATCTCTGCATCTTTTCTATTATATCCTCCTCTTTCTTCAGGGCTGGAGAGCTAAATCAATGCACGCAAGGCACATCACACGACAACAGGAATGCTAATGAAAGCAGTGCTCTTTCTCGATGAACATATATTCGGATGCATGTGTGCAATGCSTGCATGCAAGGGTGCACGCCAAGGACAAGGGGCTTAGCCACTTGTTAAGGCACCCATCCCTCAACCMAGTGGGACTCGATCAAGGCACAGCTCTAGGCTCCTACCCCTGCCAATCGTAATGCTCCTGACTCATTGGCTTGTACTTGGCAGAGGGTGGCAGTCATCACAAAATTCACTTATCCCATGGATAGTTCCGGAGCAAGGTGAGCGAAAAGCAGCTGAAAGGCAGGAGAGGGGAGCAGCAGTCACACCGCAAGGCTTGGCTTCGCTYCTCTCCCACAAATCAAAAGGCAAAGTGAAACCTTCCCCTTCAGAACTCTGGGCAGAAAAGAGGAAATATGTAAGGGGGAAGAAAAGAAGAAAAAAAAAAAGAGAGAACAGATGATGATAAATTTCAAGATGGGGAAGGGTGAGTATCCTGCAGCACTAAAAAAGTACGCTGCCAGATGCTGATATTAATTAATTAATCCCACTGTCGCTCTTCAGCATCTTGCAGGAAGAACACGCTATTAATCTTATCTGTTTTCTTTTACTCGGCTTTGTGTTCGGAGAAGGCCAGGACAGCCTGACAGTAAAGACCACACAGTTGTCTTGCCTGCCTCCCTCCTCCTTCCCCCGCACCCCTCCTCCCACGGCGAAGCAGATTGATCCACTGTTATCTGATTAGAGAGAAAAGGAGGAGGGAAAACAAAACCACGGGGAAAAAAAAAGTCTAATTTTATTACAGGCACTAGCGCAAAGTGCCTTGAGAGCCTTGTGCCATTTATTCAAAGGAAAGTTGGACGAATAAATAAAACACCGTAAACCCCATGAACCTAAGAGGAAGATGGAGCTAGGGAGGCAGAGGGACACCTGCAAACAGGCAATCTCCATCCCTGGAAATATTCACAACTCAGCTGGATGTGACCCTGAGCAACACGATCCGACTTTGAAGTTGGGTCTATCTTTGAAGTTGGCCCTGCTTGGTCCAGAGAGCTCCAGAGACCTGTTCTAACYGAAACGATCTTGTGACTCATTACTSTAAATCTCAAGYTTGATGGGGTTTGTTTGCTCCGCTTTTCTTYTACCAAATCTAGTGGCTTAAGTGGTCTCTGCTTTGGAAGGAAGACACACACTTCAGCTTGGCTATTAAACTTCCCATTATGGATCCCTGATGCCACCCTTTCAGTCCTGCTGTTGCCACCAAAACGTTTAGTGGTTTTTTGGTGCTACATAGGACCCAATCCTGCACACAAATTTGACAAATACTGTGTTTGCTACTGTGATCAGGTTTGCTGAAGTCTAAAGAATGCCTTGCAATAGCTCAGAAACATGCCAGGAAGGACTGGCAAGTGCTTGCAAGGTCAAGCACCTAAACATGCGTTTGAGSCCCCCTAAATTCTTTGCTCAAGAGGAATGACTCCCTACATACAACATCACTATAAAAATAACACAATTATTTTTCTTRTTACATATACAACCACCAATTTCCCCAACAGCTTTTCAGGGGKTTTTTTTGGTGAAGTTTTAAATAAGTGGTATGCTGAAACACAGTGAAAATCAGGACTGTTCATTGCTCCAAAAGATGAGCTAGCTGTTTCTGTCTAGCTGTTATTCTACTAATATACCATGGTCCAGCACCCACAAAAGCCTGCTTCAAAGGCATTACCWTCTCTGAACCTTTCCAAGGGCCTTGGAGAAGACACTCCTTGTCCAAAAGCAACAGCAKCTGGTCTACCCTCGTAGTCGATGCATGCACACCAAGGCCATCACGGCCACCACAGCAGCACTACCCCAGCTGTACTGCTGGGCAACAAAACCTTTTCAGGAACAGGGCCCGTGCATCTTTCCATTGACAGAGTTAATTTGATTTACCTAAGTGAAATTCTATATTCAGTATTTCATAACCAACTCCTATTTYATTTGCTTTTCTTTTAAACCAGGACCTAAGCAAAACCACAAACTTCCAAAGCCTATGAAAAACAAATAGTTTTTACCTCTGGAAATCCCCTTTCCTTTTTAACATAAGCAAAATCTGAAAAATTACTTCCTCTGTAATGGAGCTGAMAATTTTGAATTTATATTTTAGTTACTTCTTTATCTAATCCTATTGTGAGTGGAAAAAGCCTGTCTTACAGCAACCGGCTCTGCTGCTAGTACTGAAGATGAATGTGGACACAGGGATAAAACAGGCCCCKGCAGTCACCTGTCAAGACACATTGCTGTGTACTACAAGGTCCAGGCCACCCCTTTCTCTTATTCCGGTCTGGGAATTTATTTGGTGCACACTGCAGCTCCTGTCCAGCCCGCATAGCCAGGTTGCCTTGAGAATCAGCACATGCGTGTGAGGACCTGGGTCACATCCTAACAAAAAAATAGGGAATGYGGCCAAAGCACAGATCTGGACCAGAGCACTCAGGCCTGATTTTGAGCATGTTAATACAGAYGCAATAGAAGAACTCCAACCCAAACTCCTGCTGGAACCAAACTATGCCTGGTTTTTGGAGAACCTAAACCATTTGCATAAGTGTTTATTTCACTTTCAAAATATTATGACTAATATATTTCAGTGTTTGAGGCACAGTTCAGCAAGTTACTTAAAACATAAATGTAACTTCAAGACCACCAATACTCACAATTAGTCTTCACCATAAATATTCTCAGATTTCAATAGGGCTATTTACATATATAAGCACATCACCAAATCAAGCCTCAAGTCTCACAGCCCARGATGCTAAAGCAAAAACGCACAGACATTATGAGGAGCCAGGCAGTCCCCAGCTTACCACCCAAGGGAAACTTGTTGCCTGTGAGGTCCTGTTCCAGCCACGAGAAATAATTGTTGGATTACCAAGAAAAAGTCCAGCCTTGCCCCCATTGTGTTMTCTGCTTAGGACTGATGTCCTGGACAGATGGCATGAAACCCCTAGATAGGGCAAACGAGGCATTTGCTTGGTCAATCCAGATATGGAATCACATAAAATCTTTACAGAAAGATCCAAACCTTTAAAAATAGCATCTCTGGATTCAGAAGGCCTCAATGTTTCATCCTTTCCCAGACCTCAGTGAGCCCTACCTTGGAAATGCAAGTCCACAACCCAGAGCTACTGCACTCCAGGTAGAGTGTAAATTAGTCCTCATTTCCCCCTTTCTGTCCCTAACATTCCTAGAGAGTTTAATAAATATGTAAAGCTCACAACCACAGCCCAGCTATCCCTGATAGCTCAAGCATCTTCTGGCCATTGTGCTTACAGGTTTTGCTAATCAGAGCAAACCAGGCTTGCAAATGAAATCTGATTAAGTAGTTTTCACCTCTGAAAAAGAGGATTAGCCAGACCTTTGATCCTTAGATATTGATTTGCAACTCAAAGGAGGTGTGACCTCAGCTGGACTTGCTTCTGSTCTCAGTCCCCTTCCCCTTTCACTCCTCCTCCTGTTTACCAGAAGAAATCAGTTCACCTCTTCTCGCATAGCCAGATCTAAAGCCTATTGAAGTCTGTGGTGAGCCACCCACTGACTTCAATGGGCTTCGGATCAGTCCCACAATGCTTGACTTAGCTTTAAGTCCTAGGCAGTTTCAAAGCCAGCAGAACCAATTTCCCATCAAAATGACCAGACGCTGGGAAGACATGTTCACCTTTCAAACCKACAAATTCCACCGTTTTTTCTGTCTTCCATAACAAGTCTTGAGCTGCTCACTGAAAACGCTGTTGATTTTTCACTTGTGCTGGGCATAGGGCTGCTGCCCACCATGAGTGGAAAGGTCTCCCAACCAGACTTACCAACGCAATTAAAGGATAACTCCTGCAGGCAGAACAGGGAGCAGCCATCACCATTGATCTTATTCATGTCATCACATTCCTCCCCCAGATCTCTGTAGGCAGGACACACACAAGGAAAAGAAGTCAGATGGCACATAGCTCTGCTCCTCCACTCTTTGCATCCACTCCCCTCTGCAGAACCCCAGAGCTCGTAACAGCCTTATGGGCTGACCCTGAAAACACCTCTCCCGTTCTCCCTCTGCCTTCACTTTTATCATTCCTGGTTCACAGGCTTGCCTGGCCACTTCCCTCCTGCACATGTGGATACCACTTGCTGTTCTCYGATGAGGATATGAGCAACTTCCTTCATAGCTGGTGTGGCTGCAGCTCAGCAGGTGGGAAAAACAGAACAAGGTCTCTGAAACACTTTGTATTCAATCTGGAAGGGCCAGACTGTGACCCCAGCATGGGAATAACAAGGTATAATGTGCTTTTCCAGTGCTGGGCTACTCCAGGTGACAGYACGTGGAGGGGAGCAGTGGGCTGGGGGCGGCTGAAGTGGGGGAGTGGGCCTTGCCTTGCTCAGTTATATGGGCACGTGGGGAGAACTGTGCAAACCAGACGGGAAGGGGTCTGGCGCAGCTGCAAGTGGGGCAACAACTAACCGAGCTGTGACACAGTCTGGTTCCTGCTCTGCTCCTGAGGCCGCCCAGCTATTGTTCAGTGTTTGCTGCAAAGCCACAACTGATGTTTAAGGAATGTGCAAACATAACAGGAGGGGAAAAGTTATGGAAAGCAAAATTAATCTCTCTTTCTCCACCTCACTCTTCAAAATTGTCTGGATCTGTATGTCATGTAATTGTTCCCTTTGATTTCCCTGCATGCTGGGAATCATCCTGCAAACACTTGCTGCCAGGTAGCATCATCTGACAGAGCAGTCCCATGCTAATCAGGATTACTTCAAGAAAATAATGCTGGCTGAACATTGAATWGTTGTTACTTTCATTATTTAAAAAATTAGATTGTCAAATGCTAGGAAGCTTTGAAGCAAGTGGCCTTACAGTCCAAAACAGCAAAAGAATAGACCCTACAATAGTTGTAAGTGATTACTTTTAATTTTCAGTGGTTTGGGGATCAACAGGCGATGAGAGGAGGCGCTGACAGAGAACATACAATCCTTAACACTGTCCCTTGGAGGCTGAATCTATTGCCTGTAGATAAATCCCAGCTCTGGTGGATGGTCAGACAAGAGATTGCCCTGGAACACGGTCCACCACACAGCAGCAGTTCACCTGTCCATCAGATGCCAGGTATACCTTGCACGAGCACGGCATCTGAAACTCTCCAGTAATGAATACAGCTCTATATAGGAAATGACATATACACACACAGAGATATGCACACGTATACAAACAGCATGTGTACTTTCATATCGATCCTGCTGTCTGGACTCCATTATCTGCATTTCTGTCTGTATCTACTGGTGCCAGGATAACAGGGTCTAAGTTCCAATTAAATGTCATCATCCTGGTAATCATCAAGCACGTGAGTCATTGTGTATGGATGAGAGCTGTCCTAAGCTCAAGAGACATCAGAGGTCATCATTTCCTCTCTAGTCTCAGACTCTGGCTGAGTAGATGTGCTCCATTTGATCTGTTTGCCTGCTCCAGACTTACATTTGGATAATCCCGTCTCCACAGTATCCACTTCCAGAGATATACACCAGCGCAGGGGATGGCTCGCTCTCCTCCGTCCTGGAAACAATGACAACCTGGTATGTGTATGTGGTCCTATCACTCAATTCCCTGTAACACAAAAGGAAATATTAAGTGATCAGTACAACAAAGGCAGTAATAAAGGGTGGAGGAGGGAATGCTGAAATGGCTGTTGGCTGCCAAAAAACAGGCCTTAGTTCAGTCATGTCTTCAGAATATTCCTATCTCCCTTTGATGCAATTAATTTTCAGTTGAGTGTCTTTTGTGGGTTCTCACAGTCGTCGTAACGTATGTCCATGTTTGCTTTATGCACAACTATGAATACAAATAGGTGCCACTCTCRACTATTTGAAAGCTAAACCAGCTGCTGATAAAAACCATGCATTTCAGTGTCTCATTGCTTAGATCTATACCTACAGGAGAAATGGCATTATGCTGACACYATGGCAGTGTATCAATCCTGATCACGCACAACAGTAAACAGTAACAGCCTTATCGGGAATCAATGGGTTTGAGAAACTGCTTCTGTGCTTCATTCTGTTTAGCCTTGGAGCTAAACTTCTTCCCCTGTGTCTCCACAGTAGAGACAGTGTTACCCACAAGCTCATGGTACAGTTCATTTAGGAAACTCAAAATACTCTGCAAATACTGATTACTTTCAACAGCCCTGGACAAAATCCAACCACGTCTACAGGCACTGGGAATATACCTATTAATTTAAGAGAGAACTGGACTGGGGAGGTTTCCTTGATAGATAAACGCTATCTACCTTACATATGGGTGTTAAAACAATAGAGTTAAAAAGAAGGTGTCTTCCTCTCCAGGATGTCCAATAGGATCTACACCACATTACTGGACCATGGCCTTAGCATTCATGTAGACTCAGGAGTGAGCTGGTCTRAATATTCCCAGGAATCATTATCAAAACTGTTACAAATTTATACCATGATTACCTAAATCCTGTGCATCTGTAAATGAGGAATATTTTTTATATGCAGTACTGAAATATGATTACTATAAATGTTTAGTTCTTTCATAATATTTTTACATCATCAGAACTCAAAAGCTTCTACAAAGAAACTCATTACCACTATCTCCATTTGTAAATTTGTAGGTGATTTGTAAAGCCAAAGAGAAATGAAGGCGAGTTGATTTGCCCAAAGTCCTCAAACAGGCTAATGACAGAATCCCTAACAGAAGCCACGTTTCCTATAGCCCACACCATTTTCTACTCACTATCTTCACTTTACTGTGGTTATTTACAGTAATGTACATACGTTTTTGTCACAGAAACTTAGTTCACTAGCATCTATTAATGTAGTCTCTACTATGAGGAGATAGAYATACTACATGGAGAAACAAAGCCTTATGGTCTATAATTACTAACGTATTGAAGTTATTGAAAAAAATCACTTTAAATATTCTTGAMTTAATGAGCAGGAGTTAAAATTGAGTATCACATATTACATTTTTACATCAAAACTGTTTCTTATACATAATATATTTGCAAAATAACTACCACTGCACTATAAATGGGAAAGTCGCACTATAAATGGGAAGTGATACTCAGTGGAATGAAGATACAACCCAACTGGATTTCTTTAGGTAGCACAAACAACATCTTGATACAGWTCTGGGGGATATCTACCTAGACATCAGTATGAATTCCACCCAAGTGACAAATTTCAAACTTCTGCCCTAGCAAGCTCCTATTCAAAATGAACCCCAAAAACAAACAAATAAACAAAAATGCATATATGAAATAATGTAGGTGGCCAATCACACATTGACATATAATAGCTGAGGGTCTATCTAGATTTTACTMCTGGATAAATCCACAGATTAACATGGAATGTGTCTGATATATACTGTGGAAATGAAAGTAAAGGCAAGCTTTGGTTGTGAAAGRGCAGCTATTTCTCAAAACCATTTGTAGAAGAGTTAAGACTAATGAGTGTGTTTGCAGAAATTTGGAGTGCATCACTGGGTTTCTGCAAAAAAAAAGGTTCGATTCTTAGAAGAGACAGTTAACAAGTGAAGAGTTCAGAAAGCTAGAAATGCTACTAAATAAACAAATCAATGTGCACACAAAATAGCTACAGAAGGTCACAGATTCTGGTTTTGCGTGTGATTTCCACTGATATCCATAGGTGATGGTGGGATTCTGCTTAGAGCAGAGCGTGTGCCTCCGCAAGCATGTTTGAGTATGTGGGAGTGTTTGTGTATGCTTGTGTGTACATGTAAGCAAAGTGGAAACAGGAGAAGTTCACATTTGTTTATGTACAGGGTGGGAAGTTGGCAGAACATAATGGAAGAAGACATGGTACTAAATTAAGCACAGGAGAGAATATGTTGTTTATGAATTATTAGGTGACTGGAGATTAATGTTTATGTGGGTGAATATGACACAGAAAACTGGAAACGAAAGTTATTCAGTGGGGAGAACTGTAGCACATTTAATTATATGGACCGTGAACACAAAATTGAATATGGGCAGAGCGTCATACGTGCATCGGAGAAGAGTGACTGCGGGGTTGGTGCCAGCGTGCTTTGGTTTAGTCCTGCCACCTGCTACGCACTGACGAAGGGAAATTTCCAACTGCGGTGTGCTGCTCACGAATGGAAAGCTCTTGGAGAAATGTTATGTCCCATCATGCACACGATCCTTATAGGTTAGTGACAGAAAGGAAGAAAAGGAAAGGAAAGAAAGGAAGGAAAGAAAGGAAAGGAAGGAAAGGAAAGAAAGGAAGGAAAGGAAGGAAAGGAAGGAAAGGAAGGAAAGGAAGGAAAGGAAGGAGGAAAGGAAGAAAGGAGGCCACTTCTCAAAAAGTGGAGAATTTCCTGGATGTCTCATTCCCTGGACGTAGCATTTCATAAATCTCAACTGGAATTTCAGATTTTAACATGCTCCGTAACTTTTAAGCATAGCAGCAACAGAAACCTTTAGTATTCCTTCAGAGTGTCCCCATTCCAGAAAAATATAGGTGCTAAGGAGAAGACAGAGCACCAAGGGCAGTAATCCAGTGCCATAGTGAGGAAGGAAGGAAAAATTCAATCTCTTCTCTCCTATATGGTTATGGATCACCAAGGTCAACACTACAGGCTGTACCTGGACAGGCCGTGCTCCAAGCAGTGATCAWAGCAAGATCTTGACCATTTATTTTCCCTCCTGCCTTCCCACGGAGCTGGTGGCACACTAAGAGGTGCTCTTGCCGCTCTGTTGTCAGGCAGGGTCGATGCCCACCCAGCTTCTCATCACGCTGCTTCAGGAAGCAGGACAGAAGAACATCTTTARCATTAAGGATGTGAACAAACACACWTTGAAATTTGTATCTATGGTCTTTTAATGACCTTTTTGAGAACTCAGTGAGCAGGATTGATCACTGCAGCTTCYGCCCATGGGGAGGCAGTTGTGTTAAAGAGCAATGACCCAAGCCCTCTCTTCAGAGGGGGAATTTGATGTGCAGTGTGAAATACCTTAAGGGCTACACTCCTGTCTTCTGCAGCAGTGGGAGGACACTGGCTCAGAAATAAAGAAACTTCTATTTCTTTTTCTGTTTTTACTGGAAAGGCAGTTGAGATCATCATCTTCCTGTGCCCCTCAGGTGAGAGACTCTGCTTTCGGTTGGGGTGTTCCTATAAAACCTAAAGGGGAAAATTCTCCCTCTGGGAAGCAGTTTTCATCCCATGCTAAGATGAGCATCGCTGCATTTACAGGTGCACCAGGGATGCCCCATTCAACCTCGGGTGCCAGCAGATTTGCAAGAGTTGACTTTGCCCCAGTCATGCCTGCTCYGTGTCCACCCTAGGACTTCAGCAGCAGAGGACACTGGCGTGCCACTCCAGATGCACTAAACGTATGGAGGAAGAGCAGGCAGCCTTCACCCCTCTTCCTCCCCTAATAGCAAACATGTTTTTCCTAGCACCAGCTAACAGCACAGAGATTTTTAACAGCATAGACKCTCCCTTCCAACAAAATTGAAAACATCCTCAAAGCTGATCCGAGCCTCTGCTGTATGAGAACACCAGTGTCCAGAAAGCAAAAAACGCAGACGGTATTCCTGTTATTAAAGGAAAAGGCAACAAGGTGTTAGGCCACCCCCACTTACATTACGGTGGTGGAAGGCACTGCTATGTGAAGCCAGCAAGTTCAGCACCTCAAGGGTCCCCAGGAGGGACCATCTTTCTCTGACCTCAAATAGCCAGCAAACTGTTGAGCCAAAAGACAAYGATTTCAGGACAGTTATCCACACTCCAGAAGTAGCCCTGGCCTGCCAGCACATCCTTGTTTCCCTCTAATGACTTTGCCTTTGCTCCTCTTCCTCAGCAAGGCAGCCTTGCTGAGCAAAACAGGAAATCTGCTGGCCACAGAGAGCAGTGACCCACATTCTCACTTGTTGCTATGCTTTCGATGAGCTTTTCAAGGTGCACTGAATACAACCACGCACAGCACAGCTGAAGGCCTGTGTCATTCCCAGTCTCATCCTCCACAGCCTGGAGCTATCCAGTAATTTCCTCACGTGCTGCTCAAAGCCACCACCTAAACAGCCACCATCATTTACGGAGGGGCTGAATACCCCAAATATTCACTATGTCACTGAAGAAGCACTGCACCACTCAGCCAGGCTTGCAGCCTCTCAGYCCTGGGCACTGAATTTGGGCTCATTATTTCTACATCCTAAGACCTGAACACTACTCTCTCCAACGTTATTTAGACAGCAGGTCATTAAACCGTGCTGGATTTTCTGTCTCAGAAACAACATCAGGCTGTTTGCAGGCTCCTGCATCCTCAGGTGCTCACAAACCTGCAGATAAAGAGTAACCTGGGAATAAGGTCACTTTAGGACAGTTCAGAGTCATTCCCCCTCTTTCTCCTACACAAATATCGATTGCATGGATACATCTCTCTCCCTCTTTCATCTTTCTCTCTCTCACACGTGGTCCCCCCTTGCCTTTCCCTTCCTTCCCTTCTTTTAATAAAAATGGTATGAGAAGCACGGCAGAAGATAATGAAGAGAATTCCTGTCCGGTTTTGAAGTSGGGAGCAAGGAGGGGTGGGATACTGTAAACACAAGAAGGACGTCAAAAATCCAGAGCTCTTGCAAYGGGCTGTTTTTTCAGCTGCTGCCCGATCGTTCGCTGTTTTGTTAAGCCCAGCAACATGGGCAGGTGCAAAGGCCTCAAAACAAGTCTCCTGCCTCTCCTGTCGTGGACACCGAGCTGCCTCGGAGGACGTAAATGCCAAGGGAGCAGCCRCAGAGCAGCCTTTTTTCCCTCTCCACAATAAGATGCATCGCAGCAAGGGCAGCAGTTTTGCTCTGCACCCGCTGGCTGTTTTATGACGTGTTTGTTTGTTTACAAGCAGATCAAAACAAGGCAATTAAAGGATTACGCGAACACTGATKGGGGCCTTCTGCTCTCAGATCCAGCTGAAGCCCTAACTGGAACTTTTGGAGGAAGACCAACAGAGAAGACAAGGACCTGGACCGATAATCTCAAGTGAGGACTTTGCACTATAAAGTGGCTCCGCTAACAGCAACCTAAAGTCTTATCACTGAATGCAGCAACACCAAGATGATGCCCAAAATCAAACTGTTTCAGAAATACCATAAAGAGCCTACATGTTTGGAGCTGCATCCCRTTTTCAAGCTGATAGCAAATCAGTTAGACCAGAGAAATCATCCTTTGCTTCGTGAAGTACTGTGTGAGCCAGAGTGAGCACCACCACTCATAATCACCACCAGATCAAAGCAGAAAATTACTTACACTTCCTTACACTAGCGTACTAAATAATAATAATAACAATTTTACTGCCCTCAGAGAGATATTCTACATTTAAGCCAGTGCAAATCAGCCTTAGTCTGTTCCTCCCAACTATCAGCGTGCACGCTGGCTGCTCAGCCCAGCACRCTGCATGACAGCCTGGTGCAGCACTACTTGCCTGGATACAGCTCTGAAAATCACGCCCTCCCTGGGACCTTCACCACATCGGACATTTGCCTTTGCAATAGAACTCTTTCTTCTGTCCTTCGTGTGAGAACCATAAGTTTTCAAAGTTGCAAACRTATATATATAGGCCACTGATTAACTCCAGCAGACTTTGATATAATCGTCCAAGTATTTGCCCTGGTACCAATTTAAAACACAGTAGCACATTTAATAAAAACAAAGTTTGCAGCCAAGGCCTTAAAGATATATTTTTTTTTTCTTCTTAAAAGAAAAAAATTAACCATCAACAGACAATTTTCTGCTTTCTTGGTTAAACAAAAAAAAATAAAATACACATAATTCTTATAAATGGATGATATAGATGAAGGCTCTAAACGGGATTGGGTTACAAACCCCAGGATAAAGCAAAGCCCGGAGGCCCGCGGGCCCCACATGGGTGTTTGCACCAGACGGGCGATTTCACGGCAGCGCACAGGTTCGGGGCGCGAGCACCTGGTTCCCATTARGGGCCGGGAGGGCGGGCGAAAGCGCTTGTGTTTGTCTGCTCGTCCGCGCGAGCGGATGCTGCTCCGAGACGGGCGCCAAGTCCACGGGCGGCAGGGAAGCTCCGCCGTGTTCCGCCCACGGGATGAGGACATTAGGACAGGTTAATTGCTGTTAAGGCCRTCGTCGGCAGCGGAAAACCCTTGCCTGTTGTATCATGATGAGCAGCACCCTGTTACTCACCCCATGAATGATGTCCCAGGTGGGCAGCAGCTCCTTGGAAGTGCCACCGCTTGCTGTGTCCACAGCGGGAGCCACATGGGCTCTCACTTGATTTCGGCTCCTGCCTGACTCACCCCACGCAGGGCTCAGGACATCGGGAATTCCCCCTCTGGATGCGGCTGGCGAGTCTTCATCCCCATCCAGGGGCTTGGGGCGTGTGGGGCCACATCCCCAGCCCTCCTGCGCCTCGTAGCAAGACTCTGCAATCCCTGCAGCAACGCRGCTCTTCCCAATTCAGGGTCATCAGCTTGGCACAATAATGCGCTTTTAACTTCTTTGAATCCAGACCCAACCTCTCGGATTTCCTTTCAACGATCCTGAGCCAAGACCTGATTTTTAGAACTTAATACCCTCATGTTGCTGGGTAATCCTAAAGAAATGGTAAACAGAGCCATGCGAGCAGACACCCAGAGCGCCTGATCCAAGGACTCCTGAAGTCAGTGGAAGTTATTATGTGTGTTTTCGGTAGGGCTTAGACCGGGCCCCAAGTGAACACAGATGTTTGCAGTTTTCTCTGGTTTCACCTCCGCCATCCCCGCTCGCCCAAACGCTGGGCTGGGAGAGGCTGGGCCGCTCCAGAGGCTCCGCTCCCGGAGGARGCTCCGCTCCCGGAGGAGGCTCCGCGCACGTGTCCGCACGTGCGGACGCACGAGGGACGTGCGCGCCCACGCAGGGTAACGCCAACACGCAGAGACACACAGCGAGGTGAGGCGGCCCCTTTGCAGGAACACGTTGTCCTTTCCCTCCTTAGGGGCTCCATGTTTCGCCTTAAGCCGCTTCAGGCCATGTGAAATCCTACTAGCCGGTCTCCGGTGGGTTCTCTGATGGTTTAATAACTGAGCATTACGGAGCGTATTTCCACTAGCCTCTTTCTAAAATCCCAGCACGAGCTAATTTCCTCTATTGTCACTACATCTGCAACTGGTCTTACATTTAAGAAAAAAAAAAAATCCGTACCACCGTGAAGAAGTGATCTGGTTTACAGCACTGAGCTGCAGGGCCASTATTTTTGGTAGCGTCTGATGATTTGGGGCACAATTAATAGAGAAGATTGAGCTTTATTTCTGCCTTGCCCCTCCTGTCACAGAAAGTTCCAGGAAAGTGAGTGCAGCAGAGGCCCAACACTGCAACATATTTTAGCAAAAAGGACCTGACCAAAAAGACTGGGATTAAGATTGGGAAAAGCAGCTGCGGGATGGGTGCTTTGGGCCCCTCGAGTGCTCAGTGCGTTGCATGCCACGGGACGATAAGCCTGAAAGGGTTTTCTGTACTGTCTATCACTGTATTATCCAACAAGGCACTAAGGTCAGCGCAGGTATTCCAATGTTACCCCGGCTCTGTTTTCAAATCCTCTCTTGTTCGGTTGTTGCTCCAAATTTGACAGAAACTTGGAATTCAGTTCCCAAGGAAAGATATTAAAACAAAGTGCCCAGGATACGATCAGACCAATCATGCAATAAAAGTAGTAGGGAAAAAAAAAAAAAAAGAAGCTGTACTGGCTGACACTGCTGATAAAAAGGTAGGTAACACATTTCTGCTTCTTCTGAGGTATTTGAGGCTCACTCCAAGTTTTACAAGAGGGCTATTTTTAAATTGTTGCATAACACATGTCTGTCCAATATTTCTTTCCTCAATCAAGYAAAGAAAATGCATTTGTTATTCCTCAGAGATTTCTGGTGCTTCTTATCTTATAAGAAGCCCAAAATAAAAATGCACATGAGAAGACAAACATCAGAGAAAAAAATATTATCCATGAGATAATGCACAGTCTAATTTACCACACATCGGAGACTTTCACCTGCAATAAATTACTTTGCCCAGYAGGAAAAGTCCCATTTGACCTTGATTTTCCTCCTGCAGCTAAAAACTCTGCTACTACTCCTAGGTCATGAGTTCAAATTCCACCCTGACTCATAGTSATTAAATATATCAAATTCTAATAATATCTATTTGGTTAATAATAGGATAGTGGTTAATATTCACTATTTTGTAGACACTTGTATATGGCTAAACTGTAGCCCACAGGTCTGATCTCTCTCCAGCCTCTCTGCACAGCACTGGCCAAACGCTGAAGACACGAGTCCCATCTAGCAGCTCTCCTTGGGGAAGCCCTTGTTGGAACAGAGCTGGCAGAGCCGCTCCATGTCTTTCCCGAAGGAAACACAGCAATTCCTGTTCTCAGGCTATTCCCATCCTCTACAGTCGCTTCCTTGAGCGAGGCAGCTGGGGCTAATTCAGGGCACTCCTGTCCCTCTGAGATAGAATCAAAAACTAGCCCAAGTTGCCCTCTCTCAAGATCACACAACACTCCAACAATAAAAAACCACCTTTTCTACCTTCTTCTTACATCATGTGCAGTGGAGCCAGAAGAGGACTCAAGAATTTTGTCAAGCGCCAGCTATAGTTGCAGCATTACATAAGAAACCACAACAGCTAAGGATCACAAATCTATCACTACAGCTGGCACCCACTGGCATCTTTGTAAAGGCTTAGCAGAAAAGCTGCCTACTGAATGGGCACGGAGYGTCAAATTGTTCTTTTTCTTCTCCAGGGCAGGGTTAAGGCAATTTGGCAGAGGGCAGTAAGGGAAAAAATTGCTGTATGTGTTGCGTGTGGGGGGTCAGGAAGCAGATTTCATTCTCTTGCGAAGATAACCTGGCACCTTTAATGAAGAAAGCAAGACGGAAAGCAAGTCATCAGAATGTGGCTTCCAGCTGTCAAGTCACATCAGCCAAATGGAGATGTATAATCCCTAGGAGCAGCAGCAGTGCTAGCCTCTAACATCTAATTGTAAGCTCCCTGAAAGAAAGGACCTGGTGTTTTCCTTCTGCAAAGTGCCCCGCACGCTACTGGCAGCTATAAATAATAACAGCTATCTCTCTATTTAGCAGCACAACATACACACGTGAGGGAAACACGAAGGTAGCAGAGCTGAGGGGAACAGAAGATGGAACAGAAGTAGTTTGGGGCGTTTTGGYGCGTTCTGCGTGCGGATGAGCGGGGTATGTATTCCCATGTGGGAGATGGAGAGAGCAGAATCAGTCATCTCTGSTGCCTCCCTGCCCAGTCCCAGCTCCGAACGCCATGCGATGCAAGTCAGAGGTGAGGCCACATTGTTCGGGCAGAGGAAGGAATCTCCATGGGGCAGCACGGATGCTGTCCGAGGAGCAGTCGCTTTTCCTCCGAGGCCTTCGCATCTCTTCTGACTGTCAGTTGGGCCTAGGACCAATTTCCATGGTCGGAAGAGAAGGTGTAGGGCAGGCTAGAGGCCTGTACTTTCCTTTTTTTCTTCTTGGGTAATGGCCAGATTCATTAGGCAAAAACAGGGCAATCAATATTGGCTGCACGAGGAAGGAGCTGGCAATGCCGCCACCGCTGCACTCAATGCTCTTCGCCAAGACATAGATGGATGTATAAAGGAAACCCAAGGAAAAGCTGGTACTCCTAGAAGTGACAATAAAAACTAGGCAGGCTCTATGTATAGCTAAAAGTTTGCTGCTAATCCAGCTAAGAATCTGGGTAAGGTCAGACAGGAGCAACTGAAATGCTTTATTCCTTAATGCAAGCACTCTAGGTGAAAAACCAGGCAAGAACTAGAACTGCAAGTMCCTTACCTGAAACTGGAATATCATAGGGGCAAGAGAAGCTGGGAGAAAACATGGATAGGAGAGTGTTTGCTTACTGAGAAAGTTGAATATAACTTTGGCCATGCAGCAGGCCACATTAATGACAGAGTTGCTGTAAAGAAATGACAAAGAAGAGCATGAATAAAAGTGAATGAATTCACATTGAAGCTTGGCAAAAGTGTTTTCACTAGAGATGAGCTGTAAACTTTCATATGGATAGAGATAGGGATCTCTTTAATATTACAAGAGAGAAGCACTATGGAGAACTGTGTAATTATGGAAAAGAAACTTCCTAGATACAGACTAGGAGAACAAATGCTTTTAATAATGGCAGGTCTCGGGTACTGCTAGATGTGATAGCAGACACCAAATACTTAGGGAATCAACAAGAGATGACACTATTTTGCACTTGCTTCTAGCAGCTACAATAGGATGGACTGAAAGAGAAATTCAATTGAAATGGAAATTTCTTTCAGCTATCACTTCAAGGTTAATTACTTGCAGGAATGAAATGTTTATTGAAGACCTGGACCCAAACAGCCAGAAGTATCTGCAGACAACACAGAGTTGAGAGACAGAGGAACTCAATGCAGAGAGGAATGGAGTCACCACGTAGCCATAACTGATCTTCRGGACAGGATGTCTAGAAATGGTGCACATGTTAGCACAAGACTGTATTATGTAATTACAAGATCGAGAAATTCTGAGTAAGCTAGAAGCTCTTCACTGCAAGAAAGAGGGGAAGAAGCAATTGTGTTTRTTTATTCAAGGCTACTATGAATTGCCAATTGGATATAGCCAAAAAAAGGCATTTAAGGTTCTTTCATGCATCAAGGAAAGGCATTTCCAGGACTAATGGGTGAGTATTCACGCCGTTGCACAAGGACATCTGGAATTCTACATACAGTCCTAAAGCCTGTCGGGAACCCAGATGTGTAGCATGCTGATATCACACGGACAACTTAACAGCTTTTGTAGATAACTATGGGTGTGTGAAGTGCTTTCTTAACATTTCAGTCCTATCTTAGATACTCCCCAATATTCCTGGCATATCAAGAGAGACTTGGCATGGTAACCGTGGAGGAGGGGTGGGCAGAAGATGATGATWATATGGGCTTCAGCTTTTTGTGTCGGGAGAACATCCACTTAGTGATCTGTATCTTGTTTGGGTAGAAATATGGTGTTAATTATCTTCATGACAGATGGATCTGGCAATTCATTTCAGCTGCTTTAGATCATACATTCCTCTGGCTGGTAGAACTTCAGAAAACAGAGAAATAGATCTTCAAGATGAATGTGAAGGAAGGAATGCCATAACAAGGACAGATGTAGCCATGAAATTTTAATGTTGCATTCAATAGTGACTTAGGTTTATGTATCATTATTGTGATATCCATGCTTAAAAAGTATGATCTCTGTTTAGTAGGACCTGTGCCATATAAGTCAAACATCCTCTTCCTGTTGAGCTAAGAGGCTAACCAGTATGTCCTCAATAACTGACAACTGTCAGTAATGATTTCTAGCTTGTCATGAAKAGCCACTGCTGACTCTCCCACTCTCTTTACTTGCTCAGATTTGTATAAATTTGCCAAATGTTTCATACACATTCAGACTAAGAACTGTTTTCCATCTATATCAACAATGCATAATCTGAGGTTTCTAACAAGTCACTTATCATACAGTTTYCTGACTGGATACCAGAAACAAATAGCAAGTGCATCATAAAACTGGAAATAAACAACAGTTTAGGAAGAAAAGCATGAAATGTTATGGATCCATGAACAGTATCATCAAATATCTCCATTCCTGATGATGACAACTCTTGGGCAGTTCTATAATCACTTCTAGAAGCTCTAGCGAGACCTGCATCCCACTGTTTCTAGTGCCAAGTTAAAATACAATAAATGACATAGAGATTCTGAGTTCAACACTGTGCAGAACCTCTCACAATAACAAAATATTTGAGAATACTGTATTTGCTTAAACAATAACTGTGCACAGATGATGGCCAGTCTTTTCTAATAATTACCAAGTGACAGAAGAGCTGTAGTGCTGGAATCTGGGTGGGCAACAGCTAAAGTTGAGAAGCAAAACATATATACTATATAGGAAAATGCAGATTTGTCCCAGTGTCTCCTTTGACTTTCTTTCTTCTTCTGTTTTGTTTTGTTCTGTTTTTCTCTGAAGTGTGAATGTGGTATCTCTAGGTGTCCCTTAGGTATTAATGCATTAGTCAGGGTAGCAATAACTAAGAAAAATATGTCCTGACAGAGCATACTTGTTTCTGAACGATGCTAATCTCTGCAAAACTAAAACTAATATCAAGCCTTTGGGCTAAGATTCTTTCTAAGGATATTTCAGTCAACTCTTTGACTTGAAATAGTCAACAGATTAATGCCACAAAAAACACCAAATCCATCACCATCTATCATATTTTCAGTTTCCTACAAAGACTGTGGCAGAAACGGTGGAAAAATTTCCCTATTCTCAAAAACATTTCCAGTTATTCTTACAGCTTTCCAAAATGAACCTTGGCATCTCTCAGCATGGCCTGCCAGAGGGGTGAGTGTAGMTCTTGCCAGTACACCCAGTTGTTCTCTGCTAGTAAAACAGACACTAAGAGAACCACAGGGGAACAGAGACAACTCACCCTAGACTGCCCTCCTGCAAAAAAACGGTGACTCRTGAGAGATGCACACACAGAGCCCCCGACCTGTGACATCTTCAGGAAAGCTTGCTGCCTTAGGCTCCTCTACGAGAACTTAAAAAATTAACACTTGCTAAAAACACCTTCAACATCACTACTTACTCTCCAATTTCAACTACTTGACAATACAARTATTATAGTAAGGACTATGTTCACCATTCAAAATGTTCATCATTTTGACCATCTAACATGTTTTGTTTGTTTGTTTGCTTTCCCAAGAGAACAGCCAAAGTGAAACCCTTTATGCAAGAGCACAACCCAAATTTTGGATCAGGCTGTGAGCTGAGACTTTTGAGATTTGCAGATGAGGCTCCTTCCTTATCACTCCCTGCGGTGTGAAGGCTCAGCAGTTTATATTGCATCTGGCTTGCCACTTTTCCTTCCCATTGATTTACTTAGCTTTCTGCTCTGTTCCTAGGCACTGAGTCTCATTTTGTAACACAGATGCCAGCGATTCTGGCTGATCGAACTCAGTGGAAGTGAGCGAATCTTGCCTGGTTCCTGTAGGGTCCAAGGATAAGGTCTTGTCACTTAGAAATKAATGTTAGCTTCAGCACAAGCCAAGAGCTGAGATTCAAACTCAGCTTGAGGACAGACAGGTCTGGCATTATCTTGCATGTCTTAATAAAAGGTTTCCACTGTTCTAGTTATTTCCTCTCTTCTCTGAAGCACCCTGTGCTGACTAGGCAAGGGCTATCCATTAAAGGCTGTCTCTCCTCTCAGCTTAAAGAGAAGTTACCTCTCTTTGACGGGGGGAAGGTAGGATAAATTAATTTTTCTTTCAGCGTCACCACACCTGGGGAAAGGATCTTGCTCACAGATAACAGTGCAAGCAAATATTTTCTTTGGGAGAAAAAGAGAAAGTGAAGATCAAGGTCAGAGGAGGCAAGAGTAAAGATACGCAACTGCCTTCAAAATAACCTTGCATAGAACATGTGTGGGTGTCATTTTATTTAATATGGAAAACATGCAAAAGCATAAAGGAGGGGTAACTGGCTTGGGGCTCAGAGAAAGATAAAAGGGGCTGCAATGTCTGGTTGCATAGATATACTGAATTCCAGCTGTACAGGATGAAATGAACGGGCAGATGAGAACAGGTTGAGAGAGACTGCATTTACTTCAGCATTATATATACACAGGATCATACTCACGCTGCTCTATCCCTGACTTTCCTAAAGCACCTTCCCATCTTTCCTGGTCAGGCAGTATAAGGACTGTGGCTAGTCCTTGCCAAAGGTGCCAAGACTCGCCTTGCCTTTGCCTCTGCCACGCAACCCCAGCGCACAGAGGTTCCCTGGCAATGCAATGAGTTTGCTCCATCTCAACATATGGCCCTACAACCAGCCTGCACGTATAGCAGCAGTCTATGAATGTGCATGGGACCTTGTCGCCAACACATCTGAATCATCGCTGTGCACATATGCGCGTGAAGATAAAAAAATCACCCGCCTTTTTTTAAAGATTTCCAACATGTGCTCATCTCCTACATCAAAAGCAACTACACATACTTAGGAATCTGCATCTGATTCCTTATCCAGTGACTAAGGACTTCATTTTAGCTCTCCAAGTGTCAGGCGTCTGGTTAAAACTCACTGTCTGGGTTCTCGCTGCAGGCACTGGAGAGACACGAGCTCCCCAAGGCCAGGGGAGGTTTGTTAGGAAGGCTGTGTCAGCCTCCAAGGGCCCCTGTTCCTATCTGGTTGTTAGCTGGCTATATAACTAGGTGAGACATACAGACAGGTATAGAAACGTTACCCTACACACACTATATTCAACGCCACAATGGACAACTGTCGTTAATTCCCCGTTACTGTTTTAAGCATTAGAGCATCATTTTTTTTCTGCACTTCAAAGGACTATAAACTAGAGGTCACCCAAAAATCACAACGAAAGACATGAGATCAATGCTCGGAATACACATTTCGTTTTGTTTTGCTTTTCACATTTTGTAATGAGCTCAAAAATTGGGCCTGTTCTGTGGGAACTTGTGCTAAGGTATGCAAATATTTCAAACGAAACTGGTCCCATTTTCCAAAGAAAATGCGCCAGGTTTCAGGCAAAGATGCTTTCACAGCAAAACCATGGGAAAATTCACCATTTTCCATGTTTCCAATATGCCAATATTCATCTTGCACGAAGTGCCTGTGAGTGCTGGAACAAGGCTATGACCCAAGAATGCGCTTAAGCAGAYGCTTTGCACATGAGTAACATGAGGTAGTCCTGAGTTTCATTTTTTTTATTCACTATTGTTAGTCACCTTGAATTTTTAAACCCTCAGGAATAATTAGCATCTTCTGAGCTGCACAATTGAGCCATGAAAGGGATGGCAGCTTGTGATTACTGAATGGTTAATTAATCATTTTTATTATATTTAAATATGCTTTAGAAGAACATAATGATGTATGCTTCCTTGATATTAGCTGTACTAATTAGATCATCTTTTCTAAATTAGAGTGCAGTTTTCTTAGCAGGTTTCCTTTAATCTGGTGTTCATTTTCAAAAGAGCTTCATGTTGTTCCTACGGATGAGTGAATCATTTCCAGGGAATCACGTTATGCAACGGATGTTTTGCTTGCTAGTTGTAGAACACCTATGGGTAGATCATGGATCTCCCTGAAATCATTAAATATTTTGAAGTTTGGCTATCTTCAAAAATCCTATGGTCTTTCACGAGATGAGTATAATTGCATTTGGGATGAAATTAAGTCCCTATTACAAACTATCAYATTTGACGTGTCTACTATGTCAGACCTGTTCTGCTCCAATAGTTTGTGTTAGTGACACATGAAAACAGAAAATGAAAGTAGCTGAGGTACGTTTACACACCATTATCTTTATAGAACCCTTGACTTTCATGGGTCTGTACAACTAGCCAGGAAATCCCATGATAATTCCCAAAAAATACCCATGCAATCCCAGGCTATTACATCTGAGTGTGACATCCACAGTTCCACAGTGAAATTATGAGAACATCCTCCCTTGGTGGTATTTGGTATCCCAAAATTCAATTGCAACACTGGACATTAATGTGATGAAGTTTGGTTTTGGTTTGTTTTCTAAATAGGTCCGTTATCTCTCTGAAAAAGTACTTACGTGTCAGTGAATCTCCTGCTGAGGTTTGAGATGACGA
This sequence comes from Eudromia elegans, assembly GCA_003342815.1. Lineage (NCBI taxonomy): Eukaryota > Metazoa > Chordata > Aves > Tinamiformes > Tinamidae > Eudromia > Eudromia elegans. The sequence goes on from PTEX01000017.1 coordinate 7,148,905, forward strand.
CTGGGGAGCCAGTCTGGAAAGGAGGGTCCCGAACCACTTTGTACTGGATGGGTTTGCAGTCGGCACACAACGGGCTGTGGGGGACCGAACTCAGCATAGCAGCATCGATCTCCAGGTGTTCATCCAGCGTGTAGATCTGGATACCGTACACCTCCTCTCCCACTTGTCCTGCATCCAGCTTTATGGTCAACGGGATATCACAGAAGACGTTCTGTGGCCCGAGAGAAATGTTCTTCCCGCTGACGGTGAGCAATTTGATATCGTTCACTGCTCCGCTGGAGTCCCAGTCAGGGGAAACAAATGTCACCCAGACAGTGAGGGACTCTGGAGTCAGCGGGTGTCGAAACTCCAGCTGCAGGTAGCAGCCCTGTGGCTCGGGGCAGGCTGGGGGCACTGTGTGCTGGTTGACTGCCGAGTTGGGACTCCACGTTCTGACGCTGGATTTACAAGGCTGCTCAACGTCAGGGTGCCCTGAGGAAAAAGAAAGAAAGAAATGAAAGGAAGCAAGCAGAGAAAGGAGATAAAGAACTTGGAGAACATGGGCTATCACTGGCAGCAGTATTGAAAGACAGGCCTGTGGTAGGACAGCATATGTGTCCAGCAAATCTAATTATTCACTTAAGCAGAAGAACAGACAGAATCAGCACGAAGAGGAGGAATATAATGCAATGGAGCATGAGAAAAAACCACAAACACAGTRTAAGTGTCCAGCTGAACCAGACACCAAAAAAGGTACCGGTTTATCTCATCCCATACTTTTTAATTCTAGCACCGTTGCTTGTTCTAAATCAGGGCATTTTCTACCTCTTCCACTTGGTACTCTACCTGAKAAACCCATTCACTTTATCTTAATTTCACCTCAGTGCTCCTAGTTATTTCTTGTCTGTCACTCTAAAATATTGCCTATTTTTCTTGTCCTTAGCAAAGAAAAAGAAAAGAGCTTTTGTTAGCTCCAAGAAACTGCTGTATTGTGTTGCTCAGGGACAAAATATTCAGTTCCCTCCTACACCAGGCTCATCTACTATCTTGTGCAAGCCTCCTCTTTTTCAGATGCACATGGAGATGCCCATGGAGGTCTAAACTGGCTCTCCACACTCTTCGTGATGAAACAACAGGCATTTGTACTTCTATGTTTCTCACCGTTGGCTACGTTCTGCTTCATGGGAGGTATTACTGAAAACTAATGAAAGCCACAGTACTTGCTGGACTCTCAAATACTATGGTAACATTACAGTCTGGCACACAGTCATAGACCGTAAGATCCAGAGAGGTCAGATGGGTGGAACAGTTGGTAACAGAATCCAGTGAGAGCTGTAAATTCCCTCTTCCTTAGCAAATAATCACACACACAAAAAAAAGCAGAAAGCAGGACAGGGAGAAGACAAAGCACAGGAATGAAGAAAGACAAAAGGTAAGATAAAGAAGAGTAACAGGAAGAGAGAAGCAGAGAAGGCAGAGGAAAGAAGAGAGAGGGAGCGCACAGCTAAATGTAACCAAGGAAGAAAACAAGATAAGGCACTGGGCAAACATGAAGGAACAGGACATCAGTACTAATTTAAAAAGAAAAGGGCAACATGTGAAGGTTATTCTTATTGTCTGTGATCCAGCGAAGTGTTAGAAATGTGCCTTTTTTGTCAAGCATAAACAGCACAAGGAATTCTCCTGTTCACATCAAATCAACCCAGACACAGGATGACGTCCCTGTATCTCAGGCAGTCCTTTCTGAGATCCAGKGTAACTGACCTGCACACACACAACATTTACCATTTCTCCCTCACTCACACATACCTCATAGCCCTCTTTGCATGCCACAGAATAGTGGGAATGCCACTAACCTCAGCATCTGGAGAGATGGAAGCAGCAAAGGATTTTGAAGTAAGCCAGAGTTTCATTTAACACACTCAATTTTTYCCCCCTGGCAAGCTTACAAGCACTCGGTGTATAATCATTTTGCGTAGCAAATACCCTGATCAACTCGTGTTATCTCAGAACATTCACTGCTGTCCCCCTGTGCTGGGCCCTCATATGACTTTCCCGCAGCTTCATTTCAAACTCCTGASTGCAGCCCCAAGAAGGTATTTCTAACACCAGGATCTCAAAGTGCATTGGAAAAGATTTGTGCATCTTGCTTATGCCTTCTTGCAGATAGGAACATGGACTTGATTCATGGTCACAACCAAAAACATGTTTAGAAGCAGCCTCCATTTAGGTTCTTGCAAATTCACCTCTGACAGATCAAGGCCTCTGAAATACCTAGACCGTGAATGAACCTACGTGTTTYGGTAGGACAGGGGCTGATCCACTGAGTTAGCACCAACAGAACTCAGCCTGCAGGGACTTTCATGCAGATCATTGCTCCACACTGAGTGACAGCAGCTTTACCTGGCAAAGCTGAGACCTAGTCTTGCACAGACTGAAAGCCTAACCAAAGCACTGAGGTTAAGACTAAAGAATCCCTTTTGTTAAGAGTAAAGAATCCCTTTCTTACGCACCAGCAGGATCTCAGCCTTGGGTGAGGAACACTCTGTTAATGGTGGAATAGAAATAAAACCTTATTCCACATAACTCTATATTTCCAGAGATGAGTGAACACTRTGAAAAGTGAAATTACACATAATGGCATATAAAAAGAAATGACACAATGGTGGTTGTAGCCCTGTGCTCTGCAGATCTTTTAATTTATAAGATCATCAGTGAGACTAATTGTAAAAAGAAAAGGATCTCCTAAAACATCTTGTCTTGCCAAGTGTAAAAAAAGCACAAACATGAGGTTTGTGAGGACAYGGCAAAGCCCATCTCTAATTCAGAGAACAGGCATGGCAGGCTGGGACAGAGGTTTTCCCAAGCCATCAGTCTTAACGGAGTGCTGAGCGTCAGAGGAACCCTTCATCACTCATGTGAAGGTGGAGGGAAGTAGATAGGAACCGACCCCCCCTCCACGTAGACAGAAACCTGACGCACTTGGACAGGAGGCCAGCAGGGACCGGCAGCCTCTGGGACTGCTGCCACTGCAACAACCAGAACTCACTTGTCACATTTCTAATTTGATGAAGGCAAAGGGCCTTCCAATGTGACTCTGRAGTCCAGCTGGGACAACAACACTTTGAAATACAGAAGGAATTGCTCTCAAGTGAAATACTAGCCACTGAGAAAAGTAGGGCATGAGATCAGCCTGGGATAGCACAGTTTTTTGTATGTTCTTATGCTTCTTCTTAGTCAATAGTGAGCCAGGCAGGAGGATTTGACTGCTATGTGCATATATTACCAAGTAAGCAAAGATACTTACTCGGATTTGAGCCAAAACTGCCTTTCATATATACAAAAAACATTTGACTTGAGTGAAGGTGCTGTAAGGTTTGTTTACYTAGCTAGTGCTGCTGGTGAGAATCCAGGTAGGTTAGAGCTTTGCTGCTCTGTGATGAATGCAAGGAGTAAATTGGAACTGTCAGGTCTCCAGGGCCATCCCGCAGTTACCTCCAATGGGCAAACAACATCTTGTGCAAGTGGCACAGGCGCCTAGGAAAGAATCCCAAAGTGCCYCAGCCCAAGATGTTGCCCCTCTCTGCACTCGGCACAAGCAGGGCACCATGAGGGACCCAGTCCTGGGGGCAGGATTTTGGGACAGGAACATTTCACACACGGTCTAGATCACAGCCGGTGTCAGTCCCTTGGGGTAACAGTGCAGCAGAGCAGTGCTGYGAGACCTCAGGGCTTGAAACGGGACCGGCCAGCTTCAGTGCTGCTTTAGAGACATGTGAGAAATGCGGTTTTCTGGTAAGAAGCTGGATGAATACTACGAAATGTTTTCCATGAGTGTTGTCTCAGATTTTAAAATGAGTTCATTTTGGCCATGCTTATGCCTCTTTTGCATTCACTTTCCATGAACACTCAGGCAGGGGAGTTCTACACACATGAACGCTTGCAGAAAGTGAATTTCAAGCTTACATGCTTGAGTACTCACAGATAGACAATTAAAGAAGCCAGACAATGACCTAACTGTGCTATTTGTAACTCAGACCAAGCGCAAATAGGCAGAGATTCTGAATGTCAGGGAGTGTGGTAGTGATGACAGAAAACTGAGCAAAAAATATTATGCATTTGGTGTATTTTCTAATTTAAAGGGGATAAAACTTATTAATACAGCAAGAGGACAGGAGTCCCAAATTTTCTTTCTGGCACAATGGCACAACAGCAACTGAATGAGGCAGATAAGAATCAGACTGCACCCTTCATAGTTAAGAATATGCAGGCACACACTAAGAAAAGGAAATTAAATGCAAAACACAGCTGAGTAATAAATCTTAGAAGCTCAGTTTCTCTAGGAATGATGCCTCTGGCAAGACGTGCGAGATCTASAAGAAGCTTTCAAATCAGAGATCATTGGAGAAATTTTGATGGAACTGTGTATCTCAGTGGAATATGCAATTCTTTCAAAATCAAGGCATTTCTAAAAATGGARTTGATTTGGCCAAAATTCTCTTCCAAAAAAAAAAAGAAAAATGAAAAGAAAGTTCTAACAATATTAAAACATTACGCATTGACTTTTTGGGAAGAAATCATTTTGCTTTTTCAGTTTGAAGTACTTCCCATTTTGATATTAAAAATTACTTCTTCCTTTATCCTTCCTTATATACTAAAAGGTTATATTTTGAAAAGTCAAATTCAAACCATTCAAGTAGATGAAAGAGGAACTATATGAGGTACACAAAACATTTTGGCCAGCCTCAAACACTTTTTGTTTTCAATTTTCCTTCACGGAGAATTTCAAATGTGTCTTTATTTTTTTCCAAACAAAACCAGGTTTCAAAGCCTTGTAATCCTTGGCTACATGGAAATTCCAGCTTCCATCCTGCACTTCCACTGCAAGCGATCCAAACTTGCTGTTTACTTGAGAATCCCGTCACACCTGTAGCCGGAATGCTATTTTGCAGGACGGGGATCTTTGATGAGAGCTGGTCCCTGGGGCAGGTGCATGTTCTGCATTATGTTCTGCAGCCTTGGACGTCCAACGTGGCTGGGGAGTTGAACACCAGCCCCCATCAAGCCCCCATATCTGGACAGCCCACACCATGTCCCATCGCCTTGCTGCTCATGCTGACCTGAGGACTAGGAAGGCTTCTGAGTGCCAGGCTGCATATATCACCTTGCTACCTTACATATAACGTTTCTGGTATAACAACTCCCACGTACCTCGGCTGCAGGTCACAGTGTTTGTATAATGAAGAGTTTGCAAAATCCAGCCAAAGGCCTTTTGATTTCAGTGAAACTACCTATGTGTTTAAAATAAAGCCTGAGCCCAGGGTGTGCTGCCACTGAAGAAATAGCTAATAATGAGCAGAACAAAATCATACCCTGCTCCTTCAAACCGTAACTTGTGCTTGCTGACCTCTTACCTTCTATACCCTTAAACCTACTCCACCACATCCACCTACTTACTTAATGGAAGGTACCCACCCTCKCACATATGGAGGAGAATTAATAACGGAGATCTAATGGCATTTTATAACGACCTCTGTAAATCCTTCTATCCTCCYTCTACATGAGAACAGTAAGAATGACTTGCAAAGCACCCTGAWCTATATATAATAGGCTTGATTTAGTCATCTGTGTTCATAATGCAGAGCACTTGCTTAAAGGGCACTCTCTACTCTTTTCAGTGTGTTTACTGGCGTAGCAATTTACCATTCAATGCAAGTGAAGGCAGCAGAAATCAGGCCCAAATAAATAAAAATGCAATTCTTCACTTTTGGAGTTGGAGTAGAAGGAATAAACAGCTCCCTTGAGAAATTCATTTGGCAGATCTGAATGGTCAGCACTTCTTGGCACCGTACTGCTTTTTGAAATTCAGGTTCAGCTCCCTGAATTCATTTAATTCATAGGCAAGGTCAGGACATGGGTGCCAAAATACGGGTATTTCAGCAGTTGCATTACTTCAGGGATGCACAGGACGTTCAACTGCGCTTTGGCTTTGCCCACCTGCAGACACAATCACTCGCTTTCTCCTAGAGGTTGCCCCTTTCTCTGTGGTTCTCCTTCGGCTTTGCCCCAACTTCTCCCCCTCCTCAGCCTCTGCATCTCTGCCCCACCATTGCAGAGCTGTCCAAGCCCCGAGACCGTGACTCACCTTCCGCTTCCCGTGGGCTCCAGTGCCCCGAGGGATCGCACGGCATCGGSGAAGAGGCACTGAACGCGTATTGCACCAGGACTCTTCCTTCTGCACACAGCTCACATGCTGATCCCACTTCTCTAGGAGGCCAGGAAAACAGGAAAACACACCAACTTAGTAACAGCTGAATGAGCTGCTTATTCAACTATATTAAAAGCAATAAGGCTTAGAATTCAGTTCCACTTAACCCTCTTTCCTTATGGCACTGACAAGAGTGTTTTCTGACACTGAYCTTCCGTAGGTTTGGGCTAATGGCCTGTGAAGACTGCATCTGTGTGACTCTAGCACAGAACACAAAACGACAGCGACCTGTAAAATCAGGCTCAGCTCTATCCTTTTTTTTTTAACCCTTGCACCACAACTGGATCAAACTCTGACAAAAGGAAATATGTGCTGCTTAGTGGTTAGAGCACAGAAACAGGCCTCAGGAGATTTTAGATCTATTTCTGCTCCCACCGTGGATTTATTGCACGGGCTCGTAGCTTCTCTGGAACTGTGAAGGYCTTGGGCATAGAGTTGATTAGAGGAGACAGTAAAGTCTCAGACTGAGAGCATCACAGAGTCGCTCTGCACGGGCACGGCTTTTCTAAATGCCCAAGTACCTGCTTTTGGAGATGTATCACAACTCAGATCACCAGAAGAATGGAAAAAGGGTCAGTTGTAACCATAGGAAAAACAGCACGCCCTGAATCATCTTCATAGGGCACGGTGGATTTGATACCCGGTGCCTTTGGCAAAGGGTGGATGGCTCTTTTTCTATGAACTGACACATCGTGTGGGCCCATGCCATCAGATGGTAYGACACGGCATGAAGACACTTGATTGAACAATGCCAAAATTCCTTCAATACACCTAATGCAACACAAGGTGCTGTCAATAGAGAGCTACCAGCAAAAGTGTTTGAACAGGAAACCACAGTTAAACACTGATTCATAAATAATTTTGCTAACACACTCACAAGGTCTGCATTCGAGCTAATATAGACTGGTATGGAAGACTCTAACGTCTTCCATAACACTAAATTGATTTGTATCAGCTTAGGATGTGCCTCATACAGTACATCCCTCATGTTCCATGGGATGGTGCAATTTGGAATTGTGTATGATCTAGAATGTATGGTTATTCATGCTAAAAAGTTGCTGCTCACTCAGAATTCATTGTTTCTGATCATTTCATCATTTCTGATCACCCAAAAGGAAAGAAATTATCATRTGATCTTAAAGGAAGAAATCCACCTAAGGAAGGGCAAAACTTTGGGGCAAACACTTCATGTCTGACACACAGCACATCCTTTAAACTCTTCAAGTGAGTATGGATTGAGTTACCAGTTATACTCAGCAATGCAAATCTGAACCAAGACCCATTGTGTGAGTTATCTCAGCAATGGTGTGAAGGGCATTTTGATCCTCAGGCARAAATTAGTCCAAATCTTCAGCGAGGACAGGGCCATGACTGTAAATTTCCTCTCTCAACCATTCCAAGCTTTGCGTTCCAGCTTCCCTCTTGGTGTTAGAGATGACAAGCTCTCAGCTGCTCTATGGCTTAGCATCCCTTATTTGTTGACAGGGATTTTTGTGAGAGTCTGCTGGCTTAATTGGATGGAGAATACTTGGAATGAAATCAGTCGTAAAACCCCTCTCCACTTCAATATGGCCCACAGCCACCCCTGCAAAGAGACCGTAAATGACTGAACTTGCAGAGAGCACAGAAAGGGATGCACCTGCTGAAAACACCCAAGGTGATTAAATGTGACAATTAGGTAGAACACAGAAAACAGAGCAAGGGTGCCTTCCGCTTCCTTTCTCAGTCTGTAACAGCCACAATGAACAAATCTGAGCAAACTGTGAATTATCTTCTGTCTCACTTTATCTACCTGTAGTGTTAGCATGGTACTACCTCCTTGTTTCATTTCTCAACTACGTACTTAGTAGGGATTTGAGTGCCTCACTCAGCTTGCTCAATTAACGGAGGCAAAACATTTTAACAACTTGGAATAAAATGCACTGAGAAATCAAATTGAGAATTATTAGCGTGCAGTTGTTTTTTAGACACATCCACTAGAAATAAGGATAGAAATCCCGGTAATAATACTATTTCAGTTTCTCTACAAAGAGACTCCTGCATTACTGCTCCATCCTGGATGAGGACAGGACACTGAACGCCAAGTTTCCACAATTAGGGCTGCTTTCTACTCAAATTAGCAGCTATACAATTTCATCATAGGCTGCCATGGTGGAAAAAACTGTAGGCTTACGGACAAACATTTCCTTTCAGCAGCAAGSACTTGGAGGTAAGCGAAATCACAAGGAGCATCATGTGGGAAAGGCTATGAGCAAACTTTCTCTTTTTACTTTTCCAGTTTGGGAGCCAAACTCAGCCCTGATGTAACTCCACTGGCTAAAAGGAGTTACACAGGGTGTGATTCCTGGGGTAAAGCTTTCRGCGTGCAAAGTTCTGCACACAAATCCTGCAAGCAACCATGGATGTCAGAACTAATCATGGAATTGCATTTATAGGTTTATGAAAAGCCGGATACTTATACCTAATGCAGCCACTGATATCATCAAAARATGAGTGTAAAATGTTTCAAAACACTATTAATTAGTGACAAGGTATACCAGCCACCTCATACACCTACACACAGGACTCCCCTGTGCCGGGTAATAGAAAATTTAGACTTCTCTGTTGTCTAATAAGCCAAGTTCTGGGGAGATTCCAGTTTAGCAAATTCAGAGCACAGAAGGAATTCATTCCTACAACRTGATCTTTCAGCAAAGTGCACTTAGAAAATAAAGGTTACTGGTGATGCACAGGCAACTCTTATTACAGCCAGCATCAGTTTAGTTGGCAAACCAAAGGCAGAGAAGACCTGTCATTCCTTTCACTACTGGATACCTCGTTATGGACTAAATTGTATCTGCGTCCTTGGAATTCAGAATCTGTGCCCTGCCCTCCAAGGCACTGAGGCATTCCAGCAAGATTTAAGTAAACAATAATCAAGTCCAGCCATCTAGATCTGGGAACCATACTGACCAAAATATTTGCTCGCTAGGAATGAGATATCATCAGATTCATGGAAATTTATGCAGTCACCTCAATGAAAACTTGGAAGAGCAGATGCACTCTGAGTTTTCTGTCCAAGCAGAATTTGTTGCAGAGCCCTGTTACAATAACTGTTTACATCCTGCCTATGCATAACAAACAGGAGACGCATGAATGGATGCTTAGCGACAGCAGACGAACGCATCTAATAGATGCAGCCAGGAAATGAATAAAGTTTGCTTCTTCTCACTTGTTTTTCACTTGCTTTGTTATTATTTTAGTGTTACATATTATATGTATATGCGACAATCTTGATGCTTTTGTTTTGGGAACATGCAGAATGGCTAGTATTCCAACCATGTCTAGAGATTACAGGAAGAATATAGTTGATTATTAGAGATGTTTAGAAGCTCAGCCAGCTGCGAGCATCTAGATTTAAACTCCTTTTGGCAAATTAACTGCAGGTAAATGACGCTCTAGAGCATCAATCGATTGTATACACTATATAGATAAGGAAGGTCTGGCAGGAAGAAGATTTCAATTCTGTGGAGAGCTCGTGCAGCYACCCTTGCTAAGACACAAGGGCCCAACTTTACAAAAGCTATATTAGAATTACTCTTTACTCTCCATATTCACAAATTTCGTAGGAATGAGGCCTCAACAGAAAAATATCCAAAATTGTGGCACATGTGATGAAGTTGCATCTAAGCAGGAAAGATGTACATGGCCTTGACTGCCATGCTTGACCTCCCTTCAGCCACAGCTCTGTAAGGACCCCAATCCCAGACAGAGCACAGAAGCTGGATTCTGTTTTGCATGAATCCAAAGCGGAAAATGTGCTCCAGGACCACACCTGATGTGCTCCAACTGCTAATGCCATTCAGGCCCTGGGACCAGATTAGAGCTAGTATGAAGTAAACCTCCCTCAAACATATAATGTTGACGTCAGGTCTTCATTAACAACTGTTTTGCACTACAGATCCACTTATATTGGGCCACAATACTTGCTAATGTAGCCAGAGCCATTCATCCTTTTAAGGTCCTTTTACACTGTCAAAACAGCATGGAAGGGGCCTCTGCGCATTAGAAATTAGGCCCAAGGCACTCAGCAGTTGAGTATCAGTCTTCTGTTTTTTATATGAATAGTCCCATTGAAGTGAATGAGTTTATTCATTCAAGTGAGGCAAGTAAAATTTGGGCCATGGTGTGCACTTTGTGTAAAAATATCTGCTGAGATTTACAGTATTCCCACACACAGATAAGATTATACTTAGCCAAATTTACCTCCTACTTGTCTTGCACAGTGACCCAATTCTGCAAATTGACACAGGCATGTATCTTTAACTATGCTACGCTGGACACATGGGTACTTAAAGTTAAGCACATGAGCTTTTCCTGTATTAGTCACTGTAATACTGCTATTATGTTTGTTTTGATTAATACATCAGAAGTTTTGGCTTGTTTTAGACAGGAAAATGTACATATTCCAGTGACATCTTAAAAATGGTCACAGAAATATTTCTGTATCTCTTAGTTTTAGGAATTTCATTTTAACAAAGAATTGGACTCAAACTACTTGAGACTGTCTCTTTAAATCACTTCAGTAATAATGAACACACGGACCTGAAATCCCAAAGGATATTTTTCAAGAAAATCACTATTTATTTAACATATGATAACTCTGTTATGAAATTTTAGATTTAGCAGGCTATCCATTTTATGTCATTTAAGAAGCAGCTAACTAAGGGTTATTAAGAACATATTGATTGAGTTATAAGAAATATGTAATAAAGACATATTTGGTTACATAACAATTAACTCTCTATCAATATGTTTTAAGAGGCAGATGGTATTTATTTAACACACAGTAAGTACCATCTGAAATCTAAATTAAACCAGCAAAACTTAAGTTACCTAAAGTGAACATGAGCTAAAGATTTTTTAATTAATTCTCAGTGCCTCGCATACTCCTTTTCACACGTAGGTTACAAAAGCATTCATTTGCAAGACTGCAATTAATACAAATACGCTTCAGATCACAAGACCCTCATAYATCAACTCTTCAGATGACCTGATCTTTCTCCTTGGGCATCAATCTGCAAGACAGGAGAAAAATCTCCTCTGGGCAGATGATGATAGCTATTTGCACACTCAGATCTGGTGTGATCCAGGCACTGAAGTGGCCAGGGTGTCCTAACACTCACTGCTGGAAGAAGTCTCACCCACACTGGACACAGTGGGTTTCAAGGAAGTCTCACTGAATAAAGCAGCAGAGCGGAGAGGGATAATATGCTTGTAAATTTGGCTTCCTTTGATCACTGCTACACCATGATATAGTGCAATAGCTCTGAAGAACACTCAAAGTTTGTTCTTTATAAAATAATGAAGCAGAAGACAGAGATAAAATGTAACAAGAAGTGTGTTACAGTGTGAGAAGGTTGATTATWTAGGAAGATCTTTGTTAGGACTCCTCTAGCTCCCATGGCCCATTAAAGCTCTGCATAAGAGTATGTTAGTGAATTACCACATTGCTCAGGTTCTGCTTGAGGTAGGGTTGCTCTAGTTATGTGTTGTAGTTCCTGTCCATAGCCCCGGATGTCTTTTAAYTTTGCATTCACGATACCACCTAGCTGCATGCATACCAGATGTGAACATGAACACTCATGCCAAACTACGCACTCTCTGCAAGACGCAGGTAGGTGACATGTGCAGGATATTCTGGGTTTAGACCTATCATCCTGAAAATTTACTGACATGCAGACAGATTGTAGAAGAAAGTGACTGGCTTTTCATAGGTAGCCCTCCCTTGCATATGAGCCCCATGTTCTCATGGGAGCAACAGGCATGAGGAGGAGAATTTTCAGGCAGAACTGAGACTACTGTATCTGTGAGCAGCAGCAACATCAGGAATCACTTGGCCAGAACCACTGATTGAAAATTCCTTCTGTAACACWGGGAAGAAAATTTGCCCTTTTCATGGCAAATCAATGGGCCTCAACAGAGTGCTACAGGCTGAGAAAGGAAGAGTGGAAAATAGATCAATAATCTCCTCAACACGAGCCAATTCAGGAAAGCCTCCTTAACCCATACAGAACACAGCACGTGTTAAAGGTGCTTTCCTGGAGTGCAGACCTGCGTTGTTTCCCCGCAAGAGCACAGAGAAACACGTGATCACCTTTCAAAGAAGTGGCCGTCAATGGGTGGGAACCACTCCAGGGTGACGGTGGTGGAGGTCCGAGCCACAATCTGTGGGGCAATCGCAACGGGAGCYGGTTTCTGGGCGGGCTGCCAGCTCTGATACACGAGATCCAGGTAGCAGTGCATCCTGGCCACTTGGTTGGGCGTGAAGGAGTTGGTGCAGTCATCATCTGAAATTAAAACAGAAATCAAATCAACGACGCGGAAGATAAGGAAAGAGCACGAGAATTACGATCCGGTGAATGTGAACTTCTTGCACAGGCCTGGATGGGTTCYTGCAGCGCTCACAACTTAATGGCCYGTGAACAAATTAGTGCGGTCWTCACTTCTGGAGGCAGGTGAAAGGAAACGAAAGTTAAAAGGGAGAAAAAATAAATCAATGAACATTCCCTCCCTCCATTCCAGGTCAGGTGTAAAGCACCTAGAGGTCACTCCAAGACAGGGAACAGAGACACGGAGATGAAGAGCCAGAATGCCTCAATGCAGCATCTTCCAGTCAGAACCAGGGCTACTGGTGAACCTCAGARCTTGGGAGACACGTCCTGGGAGATGTGTCTTGAGAGACACATCTGAGAGGGAGAATACAAGTCTACTCCATAAAGGGCTCTCTTTTTTTTATTTCATGCTGCACACATTCATCTGATTCCCTTCCTGGAAATACGCTCTCCACKCCAACATCTCATGCTGCTCTTCAGCATCTGCCCATTGCAGACCAGCTCAGCATTACCAGGGAAAGCTACTGTCTCATGGGATCTTGTACAGAAATAAGGTGGTTATCCATGGTTATCTGGGGCTTATTTCCTCCTTCCAGGTGCAGCCAAGCGACATTTTAACACAGGTGAAAAAATGAAAGCTGAAAATTTTGCTATGGGAGTAACTTGTGAAAGCAAAGGAAAACCAGTGTTAGGATAAAGCATTGACTGAGATTCATGGCAACTGTGTGAAATAGACTTTAACAGATTGCCCACATTAAAAAAAATATGCAAAATAGAAATATTTTATAAGAACTAAAATATTTTTGTTAGAACTTCTAAAATGAACAAAATCATACATAAACTGTCCTGGAAAATCAATTTAAAAATGCATATAAACGTTGATTTTAAATGGAAAATTCTGTTGCAGTCTTTTTTTTTCTGTCTTTTTTTTCCCAAACATGGGTATTTGGGAATAAGAACATATCGAGCAAAAYGAGTTACCAAAATGCACTCTCTGAACACCCAACAATCTTAAAACTAWAGTGCCCTGAAGGGGCAGGAAGTTGCTATTTCTCTATTGTCCAATCACAAATAAATAACAAAGTTGTACAAAATCACCCAGAAAAGCTATGATAAAGAAGAATTCGCTGCTAACTCTTCAAGCGTTTTTCTCATACTCTTCCCATCAGATGAGAAGGCTCTTGGAAACTCGGAGTATTTCTTCACACACATTTGCAGAGCTCCCTGCCTCTGAGTGCTGCTGCAATAGAAACAACAACGACAGTTTTGCACAGGTCAAGTAATACACTTCTCTGGAAAGATGTAGGTCACCAAAGGCTTTTCAGCGAGTCACCTGTGTCTTGTCAGTTTGATATTGCAGCAACATTAACAGGAGCTCAGATGTCTTCAGGTCAATGCCCTGAGAAACTCAAGAGGAAAAGGAATAATGAATTTGTTTTGAAGAAAAAGGTGAATTTCCTGGTTAGTTTAAAACCTTRCCACATTTTCCTTGAGACACAAGCAAGAGGAGATGGTGTTGGTTGGRATCCTGCTCAAATTGCAGCCCCAAATACAGTCCTTTTGCTGCTAATGCATTAAGGACCCCTCAGAGCAAATGTTCTCCTGTGTCTTTCCAAGGCTAATTCCACAAAGCAGCAAACCTCCCCTCATCTGACATTCTCATCAGATAGACTGACATCCCCAGCTTGCAAATATCTACCAAGTCCCTCTGGATAAGCAGAAAGCTGCTTTAATACGACATCTTTGGATTTCCTCAATAATTATCAACGGTCCATCCCTGAGCATGCTGTAAAAATCRTAAATATTCTTCACAGAAACCCCAAAGGGGACAAAGGCCCTTAATAGCCATCATAAAGCAACAATAAAATACATATAGGACAAAGCAGGGAGACAAGCACAAAAGGAAGATGACCTGCATTCTTAATCTGTCCAAACGTCAGCACAGGCTGTGTCTCGGGGCAGGGAAAAGGGGGAAAGTTGCAGGAGAAAGATGTTTCACTTGATCACTTGATTTGAAGAATTCAGGATCCTCACATGATATGAGAGTCAGAAAAATTCAAGAGACTTTGCTATGATTATTGTAACAGAACTCATGGCAAAATCCTACTGATTTCTTTAGGTGGTTTATTTATTTATTTATTGATGGGGGCAGGGGAAAAACATGGCTATTTGGACTTGTGGAAAGAATACAAAGATTTGTCACACTTCTTGATCTTCTGGACTTYATGGATTGAAAAAAAGCCACCTTTTAAATCCGTGCTTTGCTGCAGAACTGGGGTGACTGGACAGATGGATGCTATAGAGGGACAGACAAACATAGTATGACTAGATTCTATACAAGCAGCAAATAAGAAAGGAAAGAAAGGCAATGTTTAGAGCTGTATGACCTCAACCTAGATATTTCAAAGGTATATCTRCAGCAATCTGATATCCTGATATGATTTTTATTCCGCTGGCAACAACAGAAAAGCAAACAAATTCATGCATGAGCTCAAGAGATGCCTATCATGTCACTTCATTTAATTTTTCAAGAAAAAATAAATGGTTTCTGCTCGCAACACCAGCAYATCTTTAGTCCCCAATAGCAGATAGGTATCTGTGTGATCTGCCTCTATGTGTCATCTCTCAAGGGAGCTGGCAAGTTTTATTTGGAAGAAGAGACCTTGGCATTTTGAAGCATGCTTGCTCCACCTCTTTTTCCCTTCTATATACGCAGATTTGRTAGAAGGGTATTAAGAATCCATGGGGATATCTACTTGTATGTGTGGTAATACCATGAAAATACATCAAGCAGCGAGACTTTTTGCCCAGCTGCATGCATGAGAAGTGCATAACTTGTTGAAGAGCTGACTCAGTGAGTACATGCTTGTCCCTGAAAACCCCCTCTAAACGAAAAGRAAAATAAGAGAAAGCCAAGCGTCAGTTTAAGCCAGTGCCATGAAGGGCATAAAATCATTTATGTTATAAATCATTTCAATTTGTGCCCCAGCTGACATTAAACACTTTGCTTTCCTACAGTTTTATTACAGAATAAGCACTCTTACGACCTTTTTGAGTGGGCAATCTGTATTTCTGCCCGTAGTATAAAGGTGCCCTTCAGTGGTTATGAGTGTACTGGCCACCTTTAAAACACTGTTGATGCTGCCAGCTCCGTGTCAAAGACCTTCATCATTGCTAGACCTTGTGACCCAACACAGGGGGAAACACTGCCAAAGGCACCACTTGTTCTCCCTGCAAAATAACACAGGATTATTCATTCCTTTTCAAACTTCAAAAGGCAAAGTAAGGATGCCACCCCTACGTCCTTCTGATGTGCAGACGTAAGGGTCTCACGCCTACATTTGTCTGAAGGGCTGACACGAGGATCCCTGCCTGTATTTATCTGATGGGCAGGGGTTGCAGGAGCCCGGTTKGCCCTCTGTGCTATGCGGTGACTTCCAGCTCGCATCCGCACGGGAGATTTCTCCCAGCATAGCTCTGTTGGTAGGAAATGCTGCGAACTGGTATCCCCGACCGACACAGCTGGGCCAACAGAAGCCTCTGCTGTTTAGAGCTGTAACTACAAAACCAGGCTTTTGCTGATAAGGCAGGTTCCACTTGGAGGGGCAGTTTTGCTGCAGTGGTACAGAGCCTTTGCAGTTGCACTCCCACCACAAACCAGCACAGCACTTCGGTATAGGGAAAGGGAATCCTGATCCAGGGCCTATCCAAGCATTCATGCTCTGATGACGAAACTCAAGAGATGTGGATGATTCTAGACGATCCACAGTGATTCCAAACGCAACAACAAACATGGTATTCAAACAGACACACAGAGGCATGAGGACTGTCTTGTTAGTTGCCTACTGGCAATAGCTYCATTCCACAGCCTTTTTGGTATCAATATTCATCTGAAATTCAGCATCTCCTTGGGGGCAGGTAAACACAACCTCAGAATTTGGGTTTTTTCAAAGGAGCCCTCATAGATCAGGTATTTACACCCCAGAGSAACAAGGTATCTGATTTGTTGTAGAGTTTATAGAGCACTTTCTTAAATGTTTGTCTCWTTTCTTCCCTCTACCTAGTTCGGTAAAGCTGGGAAAAGAAAGAAAAAAGACAAGAACTGTGAGGGATTCCCAAGGTCAGATCTTCATAGATCCATGGATCTATGTTCATGATCCATGTCAGCATAAAGCCCCGCATGGAAGAGACTATAAAAATCAGATATAATATTGCTGTTCCTTATTCCCACCCAACTACAGTCCCCAAGAGCAAACCAAGGAGTACCTGCATAACTCATGAAGTTACTGAACGGTGTGTTGAGGAAGCTGTGAAAACCGCACGTGTCATTGCCAGGCCCAGGATCCCCACACTGCTTGTGCTTCGGAGCAGGGTTGGTATCACTGCAGAGGTCCCCGGTCTCAAAGGAGGGCTCAGTTTCCATGCACGGATCACTGCAGGAGAGGATCTCCGAGATGCCCCGGAAGACATGATACAGTCCCAGGCTGTGCCCAATTTCATGGATCATCGTGTGCGTGTGCCCAGGAATTCCGTAGAAGGAGGGATTCAGCACAATGCCACCTACAAGGAGGGGGAAAAAAAAAAGCAAAGACCTGTGTTTGATTTGTCTCTCAGAAGAAACAAGAGGAAGAGAAGGGAGTCTATTCTAAAGGCAGATCCACCAGCAGTTCATTTCATCCTCCATAGAATGCAGCCTTTTAGCACAATCAGGCGTGTCGCCTCCTCAGAGAACCTACACACCAAGGCTCAACCCCATCAGTCATTGGGGATTCTGAGGATAAGAAATCAGGGGACAAACTCCAACGTCCTAAACAAAATACAGTGACAAGAGTGTCCCTCGGTCAATTCACTTGATTTATTTTTAACTCAGACACATCTGAAATCACCTCAGACAATGTCATTTCCAATCCTGTAGTGTGCTTAAACACAAYGCTTCCTTCCAGGTAAATGGAAGCAATGCACTTGATACCTAAAAGTGAATAAAACATACCTGGAACATTCACTGTACAGTCCCCTGGTGGGCACAGATACAACAGAAACCTACCCTAAGAATCACAACATGCATTGCCAATATTTGCAACTCAATAGCTGGACAGAACAAAAGTAGAATACGCACAGTGCTAGGAAGGGCAGGATTTTAGTGGGATGTGTTCTGATCATAGAGACAGCTTTGAAGTAACTGCCATTAACACACTCTGTTCACACACCCAGCCAAGCCTAGTCTGATCTGGACTGTCTGTGACAGTACTGCACAGTCCACTGATGAATATGCATAAGGCTAATGTGTCAAAAATATGAAATGCTGGAACACGATAGTTCTAAAAGATCTCTATGGTTGTTAAATATGTGCAAAGAGATGGAATGGTGATGTTTTTATTGTGTGAATAATGGGATGTGCAGATAACCAAAGAGTAAATTGGTAAGGCTTTAAGAGTATATTGAATTAATCTTAAGAATTATATTTTTAGCTTGGCTAGCTGGACCTTTGGATTTATGATATRCCCTATATCTTCTCTGTTTATCATATTGATCTCAACTTTTCCAAGCCTTTTAGTTAAAATTGTTTGTGTATATTGCCTACCAAAAGAAGGGGAGATTGCTTTGGAAATGAAATAACAGTAAAACAAATCTTGGCTATAGTACAATATTAATTCAGTGTCAATGAAGACAGAAAAGGTTTTGGCAGGAGGAATTTTATCAGTGACTTTAACAAAGATGAGATCATCAGATGCTGACACACCATAGACTCTTCATTCTCATCTGCTCGGCAACTTTTGTTGCAATAACCATGGAATTACAGAAACATAAGACTGATAAGATCTCAAGATGTCATCTAATTCATCTCTCAAAAAMACAGGACCAAATAGGTCTATATCATGCCTGACACGTATTGGCCTCATGTCTTTCTATAATTTCTGGTGATGCAGCTATGCCAGCAATCAAGTTCAGCAGTTGGTATCCCTACAATTGTATTTTCCTAATATCAAATCTGAAACAACTTTTTGGAAATTGAATTCCATGGCTTCAAATCCCACCTAGCATGGATACAAAGAACAGAAGATTCTTCTCTCCTTTCATCAGCTTTTATGAGTTTGTCAACAATCCTATAAAGGGTTTTTTTCTTTAGTCTCAATAACCTTAATTCCTTTAACTTCTCCCTGTAGCTCAAATCTTCTTCTAGACCTCCCTGTTCTCCTTTGGTTTTCCCAGCKGGCTCACGTTTTCCTTCAAGTTCAGTGTCAAAACATGACTTAGTGTTCCAGCTCAAATGCCATTAACGCTGAACAGAGAGGAAGGACTACCTTGTACGTCTTGCAAGGACACACATTCAGATGCAAGAGAGAGAAGAAAACACTGTGTGGTGATGTACATTAATGCAGGCACACAGTGCAGAGAAAGGTCACATGTGCATGCATCTACACATGTAAGTATATCTTACCTACATACTAAGGAATGGGATTGCAGACTGAATGCAAACTCCAGAGAGGGAGTTAATCACAGCCCAACTCCCTCCCTATTCAGACACATCCGTGATAACCCGGGATCACATGCAGAGTGATGCAGAGTGCCCATTTCAGGGCATTGAACCGGTCAGTCCTTATACCAGTGCTCTACATGTCCAATTACCAGTATACAGACCTAYGATTATGCAGCTACTCTGGTCCCTGCATTCTCTGCATCCTTCTCTTCCTCTTTACACAATCCACATTGGATTCCTTCAGTGCTTGGGCTCTACCCAGATGGAGTCATTTACAACCTCGGAGTAGCTGGCTATATTGTTTTGCAAGGGGCTCTTTCTCAAAGATACTTTTGGAGTTTGTTTTCCAGTTCCAGGAGTATTGGCGAAATTCCTCAGCAGGAGGTACCTTCAAAATAAAGGCTGGCTAAATGGTTCTGGCATTGGAGAGCTCGGAGGCAGCTGGAGAGGGTGATTTTATTTTTTGCCTTTGTTGAAAATTTATATTTTTCACAGCTGTCAAGAATTTAAATCAATTGCAGTTTTACAGAAAAGATAAACTCCCTCACCCAGACAATCTCTATCCCAGCCTTTAGATCTGCACCACAGGACATATTTCATATTTTTTATTAAGTACATATTGGATTTATAGAAGAGAGTAAAAAAGATTAAAGATGAATTCTTACAGACCAAGCACAGGTCTGAGAGGGCTATAAGGAAAGGAAATTATGATCATTATTTATTTATTTTTACTTTTTCTCCCCACTCTTAGTCCCCTTTAAACTGTTGGCTAAAGTCTTTTTCTGATGAGATCTCTCTTTGGTCAATGAATTCTGTCAATACGCTCTAGGAGCTGCATTTAAATTGTTTTGCTKAGGCACAATGTTGACAATTAGCTTAATGAAGTGACAGAACTACTCATTAGGGCTTTGGGGAGGCCCCAGCCTTCCTGCAGAAGGATCTTCTTGGTGTTTTAGAGCTTCCCCCCTTTTCTCTGCTCCCTTCCATGGCAACACTAAGAGAAACTGTGAAAACACTCGTGTGGGGAAGGTTTGGATTTACTGCAGCCTCACTTCATTCCAGCAGTAACAYTACGGGTTAGGATTCTCCAAGACAACCCAATCCGTGGCACGGTCATGAGCAATCAGAGTGACTACAGGGCTGGCCCAGACATTTAAAGCTTCTGTGCCAAGGAGGTGGTACAAGGTGGAGAGGAAGGGGCTTCATTTCCAGCCTTGCTCTGCAGGAGTCACTGTTTGGACACATGTCAGGGCCAGTTCCTAGGGAAGGGAATTTTGCCTACACTTCCTGCAATCCTAGATGTCTTTCTAAAACAGGGAGGCCAATTCCACCTTCTTGGCCTGTCCATGGAGTCCCTCAGTTAGGAAAAGAGATGACCATAACATGACCTTAACATCTAGGTTTGGGGGTAAATGTGGTTTTGAACCTAAAAAAACATCTCCTTGACTCTGATAGCTTGAGTGCAAAGTTCAACTCCCAAATATGTTCCAAAATAATGCCTCATATTTGCTGTCACCTGGGCTTTACATTTGTCACATCTTTTTTGTTGTGCTCAACTTGGACTTAGGTAAAAACTGTTAGAAATGGAAATAACCTTTCACAAAGATCAAACTTGGCATAAACTGGATTTCTCTTCCAGCCTAGGAGGGTCTGAACAAGCTGAAGAAATGTCTGGAAAACCTGCGTGAGTCCCCCCAGTAAAAGATTACCGGGTCAGGTTTGCAGCCCTAGGGAAGTTCACACAGTTAAGTATGTGCAGGCTCGGTGGGTGCCTTGTGAACCTTGTGAGGTTCATTTGACGTTGTGCAAGGAGCAGAGGTCCAGTGGCACTGCAGGTGTCGGGGCAATGACTCACTTGGTAGGATGCACGGCTTTGTCTGGGTTCCTGGCTTACAGCAGCCGTATTCAACAACCGAGTTACGAAACACACAGGACAATCTGCAGGGCAGTGAACTCTCTCCAGTTCCACTCAAATGAACATTAGAAATACAAGGATCTCACAGTTTGCTCTTTTGGTAGGGAAAAACAGCATGTGCTCTGTATTTCGTGAGGAAAATTAATTGAACACAAGCTAAATAATGAACTAAGGATCATATCATAACAGGCTAAGGTTAATAATTCACTTCTTTCTACTGTGCCCCCACCTATTCCCCCAAACTTCTTTGCAAAGTGCTCCCATGGAGTGAATGCCCTGTAAAGTAGCTTCACTTAAAAGGTGAAATACTTTCAGCTTGACATCATCTACAAATACCATAATATGCTTTGGGTTTATAACCTAATATTTTCCTGGTTGTGAGCCAGTATCTGGGAATCGTGAAATACTTTTTTTCCCCTGACTATATATTAGAAGAATGATAAGAAATCAGAACAGAGCTTAACGCATATTTGTCTTTCTTTCTTTCTTAGTGCCTTGCAAGAATGCTTTACAAGGAGGAAACATCTTTATCACTCACCTAGATGCATCAAGGCTTCCTTGTCCCAGGGCCAAGTTGCCACTCCAGCCAGCTCTTCCTCAGAGGAGTTGGCAAAGAAGATGTTGAGGTGCGTGGATCCATCCAGTTTGAGTATGTTCTTTAGTTCATTGACATCTAAGTACGCTCTGAAAAAAAAGATAAAAAAAAGAAAAAAGAGATCAATTTTTCTAAAGGTGATCCAAAAAGCAACAGAATATCGAAGAAATGCTGCAATCCAGGCAAAGATCTTCCAATATCCTGAGTCCCAGTCCTCTGAAATATTTTAATAATCCTCTCCCAAACTTTAATTACTTCACATTCATATAGGCAATCTCATCAGAGGTCTTCTAGCCATTGATTAGCTAAAGCTGCAAAATCCAAACATAAAACGGTCCACATTCCTAAGATCAGTATAGGACTGTATTTATTATGAATGTAATTAACCATGTATTACGGTCAGTAAATCTTTCTGTATCAGCAGTTACCTTGCACATTTCCTCTAAGCTGTTTATTATTGTTACCTATAATTCTCCTCCACAATAACAAGCTTCRTGTCTCCAGGCTAGCCCAGTAACTAGCGCCAGCTCATGAAGCTGTTCCTCCAACACAAGCGTCAGCCGCTCATGCTGAGACACACATGGTCTAGCTCTCACACAGGATGTGTCTTAGGGAACTGCTATTTCCAGCAAGGAAACCAGTGCCAAGGAGATAGGAGTAAGTAAAACAAGGTTAGATCTGCTGTTTTCAACCCCTGCAAAACAATAAGCAAAACCAGTCAAGCCTACAAATGGGCAAACACATTACTGACAGGCAAAGTGTCTTCCTGACAGGCACAAAGCTAAAATATGGAAAGGGATGAAGGAAAAGGGACCCAGTCAGGAATCCCACTAGGAAGAGCATCTGGGTCACACCTAGTTTTAACACAGGACTGACAAACCCCTTCACACATAGCCTCAGCCTGACCCTTTGTGTCAGGCACTCGTTGGTGGCTCGGGAATGTTCTTGCTCTCGTGGCACTCACAGAAGTCTCTGCAAGAAATGCTCTGAATTGAAGTCTGCATCCATTCCTAAGAGTTTTGTTCCTTTCTATCTTGGAAAGATAGAATTTCTACTGGAAAAGCAGGTCCTACACCATAAATTCCTAAGGCTGCTAACAAATCTCCCTAGGAGAATAGAGTTTGTTTTTAGCTTTTGGGGTGTCTGAAGACTACAGATCAATTTGTAATCAATCCCCTCAACTCAGTAGCCTCTGTAGGTACTTTTGGCTCTCCTTTGGAGGAAGAGCCTTTTCTCCACTGAACACAGAAGAAGCAAGTATGCCAAAACCTATTCCATACTGCCACGCTGGTTCCAGTGGCACCGTGATACTCTCTCCCAGAGCAGATCTGAAAAAGGTGAAGTGTAAGTGAGAACCCACAAGTTCTCTGTCTCCAACCTCCCCTGTCTCCCGATATAAAGTCTTTTACCAACACAAGATCTAAGATACGGATGGACAGTACTACTTCTGCTTGCCTAGTGGACATAATGCAAGGAGAGATCACAAAGGTTTGTTACTGAGTCCTAATTGCAAGCTTGGCTCACCAGCTTGTATGGCAAGAACAACGTTATGGCATGAGCAGGTTGATACCTGCTTCCTCAAGCCCCTCTTTCATAGGAGCAAGGGTGTGTATAGGCTCGTGTAGCTCTCACAAACCAAAGGCGCTCGCTTTGCCTAAGTAGGGTTCCTTCCTCGCATACTTTGCAAGGCTTTCGTTCCCAGAAGGGTAAAAAAAAAAMCAAAACAGGGGAGTTGGCTCAACACCAGGATCTTTCTGTCCTTCCCTGGAGGACTCCCCAGTGGAAAACACATTCATATTTCCACAATAGTTTCCCCTGCCACTTGGTTAAGTCATTGCCTCCAAAATAGTTCATGGCTGGGTGTCCCCAGGCCCTCGCTGACTCATGGAGGAAGACATACTCTTTGGGGACACCAATGGAAGGGTATGTTTCCATTCCATACAGTGTTTATCTTCTGATCAATGTGGATGACATCCTGAAGGACAGGTCAGCACTGTGACCCCTTACACATTTCTCATCTCTCCACTGCTCCCAATGCATCTATCTTTCCCTTAGCTCCTCAAGCTTGCGCTACATGTATCTGCCCATGTTCTGAGTTTGTACTTAATCTATTTCCAGGATCTTATATCTTAAACCCTTTCCAAACACAGGCTCATCACTAAATGCGTCCATGAGCAACAGCACACAAAGGCTTCTGTATCTAGGCATTTCTAAATAAAAGTGCAAGAGTATTAGAGGGGAAAATGTGATAGAGCATGTGTACATATGAACAGGAGAATGCATACGTTGGCATGTGCAAAAGCATCAGTCCAAGAGCRAATAAAGGCACAAGAGAGCATGTGGGAGTGACGTGGTGCTTTGTGAGAGAGAAAACAGGGCAGAAAGAAACRCATTGTGTAACTTTGAGTAGAGAAATGTTTGTGTGCCTTGTATCATTGTGGGAAAGAAAGACCCACTGTTTGTGTTTGAGACTGCTGCCCTTGACAGTGGATGCAAACATTTTATGGTCAAAGTAAATCCACGCAGTAGTAACTATAACCAATCTASCCTCCTGAGATTATCAGTTTTCATCCTTTCTCTTCTCCTATAGCTTCAAATGATCTAAACTGATCTCTCTTTTAATCTCCACTATCTTTTTGCCTACTGGCTACACAAGCCAATGCCTAGCTATATGCCCTATCACATTCTCAATGCACGTGCACTCTCTCTCTCCCAGGTATTTGTATGCAGACTAAGTGCATCAGCATCTAAGGCTGTTTTGGACACTGATTATTACTGCAGACAACATGTAGGGCAGACAGTATTTAACTAACTCGCCAGTGATGTCAGTGCATCACCAAGACTGAATGCATATCTAATATAAAACCASTTTACCAAGTAAATTTGACTTAGTTTTATAGTTTTTCCTCTGATCACTAACGTCCTGTTAGCAAACAAAAGTTGTCCTTTGAATGGGCAGATTGTGTTAAAATAGTATAAGAACAGAATGTTAAAAGGTTTTTTAGCCAAAGCTCTGCACAGCATTGGGTGTAAACAGATCGTGCTTGCTTGGGAGGAAATGAATGTAATCCCCTTTGTAAAAGCACATTGTAACCCGCAACACATAAACATATCAAGCCTTTAGTTTAGTCAAATCCATTGCAAGTGTGTGAACATGTGCCTGCATGTGCATGCAAGCACTCAGCTAGGAGTGTGCAAGCAAGGGTTTGGATTGTGCATACGTSCAAGACAGCCGAGACTGTGTACAAAAATATATATATAAATTTATGTGTGTGTGTGTGTGTGCATGCACGTGCACGCGTGTGTGTGCATGTAAGAGATAAAAACACAAGCTGGAATTCCGCCCTCTCCTTCCTCCCCATGTTTCTAATAACCTCCCATCCCTATCCATCATCACCACATTCCTACACTCAAGGAGGCATAAATTAACTACTTTTGCAGTTCATGTCCAACTACGTAGCCGCAGGCAGCAGACCCAACAGTTACCAGGTCAAAATAGTTTTCAGTTATTGCGTCGGACTGGGCTGACTCCCCCCCGCTGCCGCGGCTGCTTTGTTATCAGCCCAGACTATCTGACCCAATGCAATGCGCGAGCCCTGCTTACACTCCTCAAGGTTATGTGGGTCCCCTGATAGAGGACATAATGTCTGTCACATGGGCTTGTGCCAAAGGGAACCAAAGAGCCCAGCCTCTCCAGTACTGCCAAACTCGCATTTCAAAGACATGAGTGCAGTCTTGGAATGGGATCAAAGCCTTTCCAACTGTCATTAGARTATTTCCTTTATGCATCTCTCCGTGAGTGCCAGCAACATATTTCATAAAATTCATTGGCTYGAGATGGTACCTCCAATAGAAACCTGAATGGGGGAACTGTCAGGGCAAGTCKATGTGGAAAACAAAACAAAACCCAAAGCACAACAAAACACGTGTAATTCCTGTAATGGAAAAAACATATGATGCTGAGAGCACGCCTTGCTCAAGAAAGTCTAATGAGCCTATTAGTGCATCATAAAAGGTCTCCACTGCTAGAATCTGTTTTAGACATAGAAATTCTATGGGCTGTTTAAAGCCATTTGGGACCCTGAATCGTATCAGGCAATGCGCACATTCCCACCCAGCGCTTTGCACAGGCGTGTTTGCTCAATGCACRGTTTGGGGTTGTTTTTTCCCTCCATGGCAGAGTCAACAGCACCCTGGAACCCTCCGGTACAACCTCTCACCCTTATCCAGCGAGCCCTAGGCCGGGATCAGTAACAGGCACCCCGCACAGTACTCCAGTTTCAATCTAATGGAGTCTTTAGCTCATCTCGCAGTGCCTGGCGACTGCCCTGCCCTCCACTCAGCACGCCTCGGCAGCCATACAAGCCATTAGCCCTAGGTCCTGCTCATCTATCAAGCCCATTTCCTGTCAATTTGGGCTGTGGCTTCTGCAAAGCAGGACTTGGCCCCAGCCAGGGAGGCAAAACCGTCACCCAAGCCTTATGTGATGAAGCCAGCCCTACCCTGGCCATGGGTGCTGCTGCAAGGGGCTCCTCTCTGCTGTCACCTCAAATCCAGGCCCAGCTACTGATCCCAGATACAAACATATCGGACAAAGGCTTTTAAATCTGGCTGGCACCAGATATCAGGTCCAAATCTTTAATATTTACTGTGACTGGAATCAAACTGTGCAATAAGTGGGCTGGAAGCTGCTTTCTTCCTCCTTTCCCCTGTATTTTTTTTTCTCCCAGGTATGTTGCCAAAGAGAGTGGCTTCACTGCGCTCACCTAAGTGGACCTGAGGTGCAGCCTCTGGTCCTCGTGCTTGTTTTCATAAGGAAGATGGAGCTTTCCAGCCCTTACTGTTAGGAAACATTCTGTCCTGGCTGCTCTGAGTTATTCTCCATTTGACTTTGTTTTGCCTTTTCCCTTCAAAGCCAAGCGTCACTTTACAGCAAGAAAACAAACAGGGTATTTAGAGCATTATTTGCAGGACCCCACACAAACACGGAGTAGGAACTCGGTTATCTGCTCGCTGYGGATCATGGTCTCCAACTGTCCAATGTTTTTCTTCGGAACAAAAGGCACTGCATTTCATCATCTCAAAAAAAAAACCCCGAGAACACACAAAAACACACAAACAAACAACTCATTATGCCAGTATCTTCTGCTGGGAGAAGTCAGCCTCAAAACTGCCCCATCTCCTCCCTTTACCCACAATATTCAATCCTTTACCCAGCGGATTCAGCACATGGCAGTGCAGAGCGAATCTGCAGGGAACACAGGAGCTGGGCACAGCGCTGCCCTTCCCCACATCCACTTGTTTCTGCTTTTATTTTCACCTGATGCTCTCAAAAGAGCAAACAGTTCTGCGAAAATCACGGCACTGAATAGAGAAAACACAGAGAAAAGTTCTTCTGGCGCCCTGTGACTGATGCTGCTGTGGATCCCAAGGTGTCCTCAYGGCCAGGGCTCAGTTGTGCCCTCTTAGACCCCTCGGGCTGTGACCCTGGCACCMGGGATTGACACTAACTTTGCAGTGCCAAAGATGGCATCAGCTGGTGCCTGAASAGGCGGTCACCAACCCTCTGTCCCATTTGTTGAGCCCCCCTGCAGGGTGGTAGAGCAGCGCTATTGCTACGCTTCATACCAAGAAGATTTTTATCTACCTCGTTCCTAAAGACCGTGCTTGACAAGGGCTGTGAAACTGCCTCAGAAACTTGAATTCAACATTTTGTAGCATTTTTACTCTCAGAAAGTCCTGCCTATRGTCTACCTGAATGCGTTTTGCTGCAGCAGAAGTGCATTATTATTTGTCCTATTCCCCACAAACATGGAGACCAGGTGAATCCCTTCTTCTTTACAAAACTGAAAACTTACATCTCCTATCAACCTTCTTTTCTTTCTCTATTTTTCTAGGCTAAAACCTTGAGTTTTTCAGTCTTTCCCCACTGGTTACACTTTCAAGATCTTTAGCCACTTTTGCTGTTTTCATCAGCTCTGTCAACATCGTTCTAAAAGGCTGATGGTCAAGCCTGGACCCACTCCTCAAGCCAAGAATTTATCRGTGCAGGATAACTGCAACGTTAGATCTGGCTATGAACCCCAGCCTAATATAAAACGTACAGCAGAGCTTTCAGAGATACAAAAAAGCTTCCTTATTTTTCTTCTCTTCTGTCTAAAGATTTATCAAAAATATRTAAAAGGAAAAAGGAAATAAAAAAGGACACTCTACAAACTCTCCTTAGCAGTGGACTTGCAATAATATTTTGCCTGACCTAACGCTAAAGATTCACCTTTGTGGCAAATTTAATTTTGTACTCATTTTYGACAGATTGCAATAAATCATCCGAATCAGGAAATGTGCTTCATCTACATTTAGTTTAGTGTTAATTTAAGACACTGCTGTAAGTGTAATAAAAGTCATGCTAATTTATTGATAAAGGTATAAATCTTTCAGTGATTGGGATAGAGCCTGAAATAGCAGGGAGCCAGAATGCTGCAAGTGAAAGATTTTAGTTCCCAATTTAGATCCCGATCTCTGCCTATGTTCACACAAAAATCCAAACGTGTAACTGCAGTTCTCTGACCGCATTCAAAGCAGACCGTTATGTCCACAAGAATATATTGCAAGTCTCGTCGGCTTGGCAGCTTTTAAACGTTGGGTCTATTCACTGCGGCAAAATGTCCTCCAGAGCCCCCAGATTTGATCTCCCATTACAAGRAGGAAGAGAAATATTTGACAAAGGAGAAAAAAAAAAAAATAATAATGACAAGCATCCAACAAAAGACACTTAGGATAATTGCTTAAATATATACCCAGCTTCCTGGGTAGTTTTGCTAACCTGTGCTGAACTCTGCATCATTGCGGTGACACCGCTAATGCACTCAGGTTAGCGAGTTAAAAGCTGGCCCAGGCATTTTTGCATCAACAGCAGGTCCTACGGTTGAGACTTATCTGAACAACAAAGATTGCAAAATAAAAGCCCACACGGCTACAAAACACGGGGCATTCTGTTGATCTTGGGGTGCCCTCCACAGTAYCCTCTTCCAAATGGAATTATTTCTATCTTTATGTTAGTGGCTCACACTGCGAAAAAAAMCCTTAAAAAATACAGAAGCAAAGATGGAAAAATTGAAAGATATTTTACTTGGTAAAATATGGGATTCATTTGGCTCTGGGTATTCTTTACCCTGCTACAAAGATTCCGAGCGGTTCCTTGGTCTAAAATAGGGAATTTTTACAAACTTTGGGTGGATTTAGTGTCAAGTCATCAGTTTCAGGAAAGTATGTGCCATGAAATGCTGGCTTTCCAATAGCACTTCTAGACAATCCTAGAAATATGCACGTTTCCACTATAACGTTGTGCACTATTACTCTGTATGGCTGCAGGAAAAAAATACATACGGCAAATTACTTCCTACTAAAGTCTGAAAATCGGCATTATATTTTATAGGATCCTACTGGTGCACCCCAACTCAGCTCTATCAGACTTTGTCATAAAAGTCCTCTAAAAAAAAAGACACAACTATATTCAAAGTAATTGCCTATAGACAATTTCTGAAGGTTGTAAATGAAATATCTGTTTAATGGGCTGAACCACAATAACATGTCTGACTAAATCTGGTCTTAGGATTTTTCCAAACCTAAGTCTGGGTCCTCTTTCGTTTTGGTTCATTTGAGCTTCCACACTGAGCCAACTTCTGTTCTCACTGGGCTGCGCACAACGTATCAGCACTGACTCTGATGTATTTGCTCCAGTGTAAATCTAGAGTTAGTCAGAGCAAAATTTGATTCTCACAGTGCAGCTTCAAATCCAAATCTCAAAGGAAACCTCAGCTGAAATGACCAATTTTTTGCCCAATTTCTGGCCAACACAACTTGCTTTTTTAAGGAGAGAGGCGGGTTTCCTCAGATCTCCACACGGATTCTCTCAAAAGGTTTGCAAATCCTTGCCAAATCCTTCACAAACCTGGGCTGAGATTCAGAAACACAGTGAAAACAGATTTTTTTTTTTCCCCACCACTTTTGCTGCTGGTTCTGGCCAGGATAAGAAAGTATAGAGGTTCAGGGAAAAAGAATGGGGAAAAAGATGATGCAAAAAAAAAAAAATGTCAAATGTCAAACATGTTCTGTTTGAACTCTGGGCAAAAATTTGGGGTCGCTGCTCATGCACACAAAATTCACACCCTCTCTCCCTTTCTCCTCCACAGCTCTACTGCCAACAGGTTACACCAGAGGCCACACATATGGGTKCATATAGAGCTGCAGTGCTAAAGATCATAACTATGTGAGCAYAGAGTCTTCTCCCTCCATGGGGCTTACATCCATGAGCGGGGCAATACTTGACCTCASTCTTGTAGTGAGAATTGAAAGCTCCTGTTCCTTTTGCAGAACAATGAAAAATAATTAAGCTAATGAACTGCACAGACCTAAGAAAAGAAATCTGGCCTGGTTATCTTGCAAGGACAAGAAAACGAAGGATAAGCCTTGGCAAAGGGAACCATGATCRATTAACTCCAGAGATGGTGAGTAGAATTAAAATGCAGCACATTTCAAGAAGAATACCTCTAAAATAGCAAAGCATTGTGATGCAGAGATGCATATTTTGCTGACCTTCSAAATCAGTTACGCTGGCAGGTTTATTTGTTTGGAGTGTCTCTTTTCCTTTCTTTTCCTACTTTGGRATTTTTTTTCTCTCTCCTTTTCAAGACTAAAGCCAAATGACCCATGAGAAATGTACTGTAATTTGTCTCTTATCCATCCTTCATCTCCATCTGATATTCCCTCTGCCCTGGTTACCCTGATGTTTTTCCAGACTCTACAGGCTGAACCATTGTAACAAGGAGAAAAGTCAAACGATAAAGAAAGAAGTGGCGTAAGAATATTTTCAGGAACAAGTTCTGTTAAAACACACTTCCTTCACTGCTTTTCCCAAGCCCTTTTGGCGGCAGCAAACCTCATTCACATACTTGAGAATTTAAAACAGTATAGGAAGGTATATATATATATTTAGGCTATTTTAACCATCAGTTATACTGCTTGGCACTTCCACAGTGCTTCCCCTCTGGGCCTCCAAACGCTTCCTAAACATGAGGAGAGAAATTCCACTCTGGTCAAAGCCCTGACACAAGGCCTCTGCACTGCTCAAAATCCCGTCCAAGGGCTTAAGTGATTCCGTAGCAGGACAAGAGACCTTGCACTGGGCCTCCCCTCAAGAAAGCCTACCAGGACCGAAGAAGCCATGAAATAGGCAAATGGAATCATTTTCCTTGTCAGACAAATGGGAAAACGGAGGTACAGAAGTGCAATAATTTGTGCAAAGTAATGTAATCATTCAGTATGACAGCTAGGATTAGAAGCTACATCTCCCGAGTCTATGTTCTGTGATAATATGGATCATCTTTCTTTTAAATAAGTGGTAGCTCGTGTTACTGATCCTCCAGGTTTTCTGCAGTCTTATTTTAACTTTACAGTCTTCCAGTTGTAATTTACAATCTCCAGGGCGTCCTGAAGGTCTAGGGTCAGGAGCTGGGAAGTGAGAGTTCCCTACAATAAGCTGATCCTCCCTGAATCCCTCAGCCTCACCGTTTCTCAAGAAGCAGCAGGCACATTTAGCCCATAAACAGATTTTCTTATGGAATCAAGGCTCTGCTTTCAATGAGTGAGCAGCCACCGTTCTAATAATATTTGGCACATACATACCACCTCTCATCCCAAAGAGCTTCCAAGAACAACCAGCAGATACGTGCATTGCACACTGCACAATAGTTCAAGCAAAGGACATTTTGGTTGCAGTCACCAGAACAAACCTGATTTTTTTATGAAAAGCCCCAGAGACCAGGATCCAAGTCAAGTGAGGTAGAGACTCTGTTAATCAGACTGGAAGTTAGAGATGAAGAGGAAACTTGAGTCTTTGACACAGAATTTTCTTCAATTATAGGAGGATCTCACTGCAAATCTGAAATAAAGTTGTCTAGCAATTCCCATTATTTAACTCCATTCATGTCTCTCTCTTCCTCATCCTAGTGGGTTCGGTGATCCATCTTTTCTCGACTCTACTCTCAAATGTATTGCCCTAGGAAACAAGTCTCTGGCTGGCAGGACCCTTGGGTGGCGGGTCTGGAGACAGGACTTCTGCATTCAGAGCCCAGGAAATACTTCATGTCCCCTCTGCGCCTAAAGCATTGGCCCGTCCTACTGCACGGACCCGGCTCCATACCAGGCTCGGATGTGCCTGCCCATGCCAGGGCCCTTGCAATGAACTGTGAGCAGGGGAGACAGGCCAGGGCTCTGCCTCGGACACCAGGGCATCACCTGCCACAAGAACATTTGGGATTTCGAGGACACAGTTCAGGCCAGGAGGCATCACGACCTTAAGGTGCTCACAGCATCCATCAGTCGGACTGCARTCAGTCCCAGCTCCTTCCAAAGAGTGACTTGCTGCATTGTCCCTGCTAGCCTTTGCAGATGGAATTTTAAAGGGCCTGGATATCTAGCTATCTCCTTTAGCATCTCCCCTAATTAGTAAAAAAAAATGCAAGATGAAAAAATAAAAGAAAGAACAAGATCAAATTCTTTGCTCCTTTCATCTCGGTTTTTGACACTAATCCTCCCTGCACATAAACCCCACGCCACAGAGTGAAATATACATTGCTATTGGAACAACGAGTGACTTGGAATCAGGCCCACAGCAGCAAAAAAAATATATAAAATCATATATAACCACAAAGGACCTAGCGTGCTTATTACAGATACTTCTGTAGTTGATGGGCCAAAATAACCAGCTCAAATATGCATCTTGCAAAACATCACTATTGCTTTAGAGATGCCGCTTCTTTTCTGTTTTTGTTTTTACAACTCATGAACTTCCAAATCTCGTTTCTTAACCTCCTGGCAGCGTTGTGCTTAATGTCGGTCCTCCTGCAGTGGACAGAGCAACAGTAGTTTACAGCTGGGATAATCCCAGTTTTCTCTCTTTCTGAGAAAGAAATGAAAACCTAATTCAAGTGGTTGAAGTTTCTTCTTTCAGCCTATGCACAAAAGGGCAAGATAAGTGAGACTGCAAAGAACRTAGCCTTGTGATGGAGACCACAGAGCCACCAAATATTATGACACCTATGAAGGCTGGCCTCTCTTTCYCAGTAGTGAAGAGATTACAAGGAAACAGAACACAGCAGTCACCAAAACAAGTTATTTACATGAGAACATTTCAGCTTTGAAGTTCCCAGAATCCACAGTAAATTGCCAGGTGATCTGGCAGAAACASCAGCACACCTGCAATGGAAGTAGCTCAGAGCTGCTGAAAGAAAATGATGTGGATGGTGTCATTTTTTTTCTTTTCCTTTTTTTAAAWTTTTTTTAATTTCTTCTTCCTGTCCAGTAGGAAGATAGAAAAGAAAGGAAAAGAAAGAGTGGGAGAGAGGAGTTAGGACTTTGTCAAGTGAGAAGTCAAGCGAGAGAGGAAAGGTGGTAGCACTGACTAATAACAGGCATTGCTAACACAAGCAACTCCCTAACGTGAAAATTCCAGCCCTCATTTCTGTCTTTCAAGCTTAAGACAGGCACAGGAGGGAAGATGTAAATGTGCCTTTTCCAAGCACCCACAAACTACCCCCCTTTTGGGTTTCCTTCCCACCCATACAGGAGCTGGATCTTCTGCAGGGGTASAAGGTAAAGCAAATTGCATTCCACATGCCTGCTCTGGAGAGCTGAAGCTTCTTGAAGAGAAGAGCTTATCAAGTATAAAAGATCTCTTTAAATAAACAGTGGGCAGCAGGCACCTCAGATGCCGAGGGACTAGGCAGATGGAAGGACATTCGTGTTGCTTCACATATGGATCTGCTAACACGTATCACAGAGCAAGCGTTATCAGTCCCAAACATAAGACTGATTGTAAACATTCCCTGAAGGATACATTTCCCAAAACCCTACCAAATTGGACTGGCAGCCTATAAAAGGTGCAGCACTGATCCAACATGTAACAGTAAACTATAGGAAATCATACCCATATATTTGGCCTTCAGACATGACTGTTCTGGCACCTGTGGATCCACTCGAATCAAATACAGACCCCTAGCAAAGTGCTGCATAATGCTCCGTTCTCCTGTTCTTTGTTTGTTGAATACTAACATAAAAAGGGGTAAACTCTTGTTTTTACCAAAGTAAGACTCTTGGAGGRTTTCTGGGTAAAGGAGGAGGACGCCAGGAACTCTTAGCCCTTATCTGAATCCAATTCAGGGCAAGGGGAGAATAAAATGGCACAGATATCCTCAGGCAAAGTGGGAGAAACACCCTGATGYGTCTTCCGGAAGTATTTTACACTGTGTTTGGAAGTTTATCACAACTGATCAATTCTGGAAGGATTAGCGAGTGAGCTCTGGTGTTTGGCACTGATGCAACAGTGGTAAAAGGGCTGGAGGCAAAAGGGAAGTAATTTTCATAATGCTGTGAACTGCTGCCATCAATCCTTACCCAAACATTTCTTCCACTTACTGTGTTCTGTAGGAGCAATGCTCTTCTGTAGGAGCTTCCCTCCTAGCTATTCCATTTCTGTCTCAGGAAGGCGCTCTACCTCACTCTGGATACCAAGATCCAAGCCAAAGACCAATGYCTTTGGGAGTTCAATCTTTCTATAGACTTCAAAGAGCTTAGGATGAGTAATTTAGAACATCCTTTTTCTTAGAGGTGTCCAGGTGRAAATCATAACGTGCATTTGGAACARGATTCTCTCTATAAAAATAGAAATGATTGAATGACTTTTAAGGAATGCAGTCTGATGGGGAAGCCTGATGTAAACTGTGCATAGGATTCACAAACCTGTTTTAAGCCTCTAACCTGAGGTGCTCTTCAGCCTAGTGGAGGTACCTACCTCTCCACATTAAGGACTTTTAGGTTTAATTCTTGATCCACACCCATGCTGGGGGTCTATTCCTGCTGAGATTCAAGGGTACGACTCCTTCCCTAGGGATCTGAGCAACAACTACAAATAGTAAGCACTTATAAATAAATCCTTATAACAAAGGAGAGCTGCAAATACACATTTTCAAAGGAATCAACAACTCAAAGCATTAGTCCTTGACAAGGAAGCTACACCTAAAAAAAATTTAAAACCTCTAACCCATAGTACTAAGCCCAAACATATTCATATATTTGTTACAAAATAACTTCATATTCACACACTTCATTCTTAATATTTCTCAGATGTTCATACATTTCTCTCTATTAGTCTGCTGCTTACTGASACTGAAAGCAGTGATAAAGCACCTTCAAAACTCACGAAGATCAGAATATGACAATAAAACACCATTTTGCAATTCTTCCCAACTAGCCTGGCAAACCAAAGCAACTCTCTTTGAAAATGCTTCCAAAGTCAGAGATGCTCAGTTGAAACAAACTAAGCTTTGGCCTTTCTGAGGTCTACCCACACTCTCTAAATGAGCGTATCATATTTCTTTATTTACTTAGAATTTTTCACCAGTTAATCTCTCCCTCTGTCGCATTTTTAATTAAACAAAGCAAATAAATAAATCAACCAAACACAAAATAAGTTAAGAAAAAGCTTTTAAAAGGGTAAAGGGGATTTAGATGCAACCTCCCATTGAAAGCCAGTGGGCATTGCCTCAAGCATATAATTTCCTATTGTGCCTTTGGAAAATGCACAAAAATTACGTAGATGATTACAGTGATAGGTCTATTAATTGATATCCCCTGGATTTTATTTTGCTTTTAAAATCGATGTCTGAGCTCAGATTGCAAAAGCAGCTTAAATCGACAACCTCATTTCTTTCTGCTCAATGCTCCCTTCACTTGTCTTCTTGGATACAAATATAATTTGCAAGTCTGACAAGGGCACAAGGCTTATTATATTGGATCATGGAAATTAGAAATGAATCAATAAGCAAAGAGGCAAACTCCTGATCAGCCAGTTCCTACCATGCACTGTGGAAATCTTCACAATTTCCCCTAATCCTGGGTCTGATCAAACTGAAAAGGCTGAAGGGTCAGGAACGCCTGTGCTTCCTTTTGGTGTTTGTTTTGTAGCCTAATCAATTCTCAGAAATGCTAAAATTTTCTGTCTGTGTTTCTCTTCTTTATCCTTATTTGTGCTGTCTAAAGTTGAGGAAATAATTCAACAACATCCTTCACGTGATGGGGCAAATCATCRATGGAGAAGAAATGCTGGCAAGAAACAGATTAAATCCCCTTCTTGGCACATTCRTTTTATTGTGTCTTTCAGTATAATTTCGACGCGGAATTTTCCTGGCATAAATCACACAGGTTTCCCTCTTCCCCTCCACACCACSCTGCGTAGTTCTGTGTTTTGGTAAAACTCATTTATTAATAGTTGCCCTCCGTGGCTATAAAAGAATACCTCAGTAGTCAAAAGGCAACCCTTGCTAGGGAGCAGCTGTGGCTGCCTGAATGCACACAGGACCCAGCATCACACAGCAAAGCCCTTCCTTGGCTCCACGTCAGAGCACACTGATTAAATAAGGCCATAGTCAAGTTAACGGAAAAGGAGCCCCTTGCCTGCAAGAGAGGGRGAGAGACCGACTCCAGCATGGGCTGAAGAAACATCAGGGTATTTCCATTTTCTCACCGACGTTTTCTTTTTTTAAGCTTAGCAATCCCCTCCGCCCCGTTTTCCTCTCTCCACCCTTCGGCCWAATCCCAGTAAACTCTTGTGCTTGGAGAGATGGGACGGAGACTTCATCACTGCTATCACCAAGGGTCGCAGGGGTAAATTTTAAGGACTACGCTACTTTTCTGTCTGACTGATTTAACTGATTAAAGCATTTCTGCTCTTCCTGTGCTTTCCCCAGCACCCGGGCTAACTCTGGGGAAATTCAAACCAACCAGCTGCAGTTCTTCTTACAAGCCAAGGCTGGAAACACACACAAGGATGTTGAGTGGAATATACTGGACAGGGTGAAAGGAGGAGCATACTGTCTCCCAGCAAAGCAGTAAAGTGATTTTATCTGTCTGAATGGAAAGCATCCAGCCCTGCAGAGGATGCAGGGAATTTCTCATCATCCATGGATATCCTCCTCGTCGCACCCAGGGTGGTTGGTGACAAAGCACCTGATGCCAACACCTGAACAGCAAAGTCAGGGCCWTTCTTCACAAGTTTCCCTTTGCTTTCTTTTTTATTTGCATAGGTCCAAATTCTTGAAATCCTTCAAACTGCTGAGTTTTAGGAAATGCCACCCAAAGTCCAAGCAGTGCCATAGCACTGCGGGTCTAAAGGGAAATGGTACAGGAGAGCCTCAAGCCCGCTGGAAATCAGGGCCATGCTCTCAACACTTACAACACACCCGGTCTGAGACTGCAGGCACTTACAAAGCCAAGAGTGACCTAACTTCACCACTTTCCAAATTTCCCCGGGGACGTTTCACTAAGGTAAATTCTCCCCTTTAAAACTGATATAAATGACTTGAAAAGCCAACAGTCTCGTGCTAGAGAAACCAAGTGCCATAGCTTTCGACTGAAGTCCTCTATGAATTGTTACTGCCAGTGCATAGTGAGAGAAGCAAAGTTCTTCCATATGATAGTGTCCGTGTTGCCCAAAGGATGCATTCCATTCTTCAAAGCCTTTTTTAATTTAAGATCCCTCTGCTCAAGTTGCCCTCACATAAATTCATGATAGAAAATCTTTTCAATGTCTAGGGCAAAAATTACTTTTAAAATCATTGCAGGTGATTGCCAGGACACTCATTCCAAACCTCTGTTGTTTCCACTATTGGGCTATCACCAATTTTATCCCACAAGCATCAACAGCAAACATGGTTTTCTTCTGGGAGTACTGAATGAAAGGAAATAATGCATTTAACAACAAACAGCTCACACATACCAATGGCCACGAGCAGATCTTCAGCTAGAATTTATGTGAGTTGTCCAAWGTTTCCAGGTTTTGATATATGCTTTTTAAAAACATCTGTGTACCTTCTAAAATAACTGGTCTGCAATGCACAGAATCTATCCATCTCTTTCACTAAGGTGAATCAGCCACAAGAGACTTTAAAACAACAACAGAAAAAAATGGTTGAACCTAATTCTCCTGAAGAATTTCAGAAAGATCAAATTAGGCCAGAAACTCTGATCTTGATTTCAATGCACTCCCTTTCTAGCAGGGGTCTCTCTAGCAGGGTCCCTCTTTCAAAAGAAAAAGGAAATTAAAAATGAAAAACAGCACAGGGGAAAAGTTAAGTGTGTTCTTCAAGCTCACATATGCCAGGAAATTCAGAGTTAAAGGTGAAACTCCACCCTAAAGAACCCCATACTGGAGATATTTCAACGAACAAACACAACGTGTTCTGAAATACAAAGCCCCAGTAGGGTGCACCTAGGTATGGAGTTTCAGCCTTTGCTCTAAATTTCCTGACTTTTTGCAGGTTTATTAGATTTTTGTACCCCAACCMTTTAAGTACTCCAGAAAGTTTCCTCAGTACAGCTCTCCCTGGATCCTTCTGGAAGCTGGGAACAAACTCACTGATGGCAGATGCAATGTTAACAAACCTGGAAATACTTTCTGCAAATTCATCTTAATTGAGGATGCTAAAATTGGTAGTTTCAGTTGAGTTTGCCTGAGAAATTCCAAGGCTGTAAATCTACTCAGAACAAAATTGAATAACAGGATTTCAAATACTCCTAATATTCCTCTGCTGTATGTTATGCATGCGTCAGCCAACGCTGTAATTGAGCAAACAAGGAATTTTTATTGACAATAGCCATTTATATTCCTAGTCTAAACATCCTACAGGATTGTGGAATGGGGATATATTCATCTTACTTCCCAGCGAATCTGGTCCTAGTCAATGAAAAATGACTGCTGCTATCAATATCACGCTTTTTTACAACACAGCTTTTATGAACACTCATAATATTCAGTAAATATTGAAGTGGTTCCACAGTATCTCATAATAATCCTAAAAGATCTGTCATRAGGCTATGCATCACTGCCTTTTGTGATAGCTCTAAAGAAATTATTGCCAGCAAATGCCTGCAACCCCTCTGTTCACCCCCAATCCTCATCCTTCTCAGATACACACACGGAGAAGCTTTCAAGACTGTATAGGATGAATTCAGTGGATATTCTTGATCTATGGCCTGCACAGTGGAATATTATACAYGTATTTTGAAACTGGCCTCAGCCATCAGTGTGCACAAATATATCTTAGGAAAGGATAGGCACAAAAGTGACAGGACAGCTCCATGTTATCCTGATGCTGGTAGGAGGAACGGTTCCTTCATCCCACTGCAGTCGATAAGGAGGGGGCATTCACTTCTTGGTTTGCCCCCGGTCCCAAACTGTGCAAAATGGGAGACTGTACTCATGGCACAGCACACCTTGGGGAAGGAAGGAAGACAGCACAGCAAAGAGGCAAACAAAAGTACCTAAAGTATCAGGAAATGGTACCAACAATGTTCAGACAGGGGCGGATAACAGATCTGCCTCTGCATTCCCCTTCACTTTTTTCCAAGACTTTCCTCTTTTCTCTCACCTTTCTCTTTAATTAATCTGCTCCTCGCCAAGTTCCATCTATCAAATTTATACATACACACTCACGTCCCCTGCCACACATTCACCCCTTCTCATACCTCTGAAACCAGGCCAGCGAACTAAAGAAAAATAAAACTGAAAGTCCACAAAAAACAACTCACTGGGAGAAATCATACATTTTGGATCAACTGCTGAATTTGAGAGGGGAAAAAAAGGACAAGATTTCAGACCCATAAATGCTTCTTTGGGTAATTCTCCTCTTTTTTATCCTAATATTWTTAGTTGAGTTAGGACACCACTGCTCTCCAGAAACCTGCAATAGATCTGAGTTTCAGCTATCACAGCTACATTAAAGACATTGCTACTCCAGAAACCAGAGCACTGCCAGTTATCCGTGAACTGCTCAGAACATGCATCTCTTCTCCCAATCTTCCTGCTATATCTGTTGCACCCATAAACAATCCCGCCACAACATAAAAAACATTACTACTCACAAAGACCGATTACTTCAAGAATCTGCTTTTCATTTTTCTGACTAATCACACTTTTGTGTTGAGCTTCTCCCCCTGGCATAAAGTTCACAGATACCAGGCAAAGCTACAACTGCTGGGCTGGTATTCATGCCTCTGCTCACATCAACATTTACAGTTGAGACTATATAAAGAAAATTCACYTCATCCTTCTCGCCCTGTCTCCTGAACCCTGTGAACCCACTATGCAAAGGCATCACAAATGCCAAGGGTTTGAAGTGTGACTGCATAGAGCAGAGTCCCCCAGGACACTGCACAAGACAGCAGCCTGTCTTCCTTAAAGATTTCTGTACATTTCCACTGGCAACAAATAGTGAAGAGATCTTTAGGATAAAAAATAAACTATAGTAGTGTTTGCCCAAATCCAGCTATCCAAGTAATGTGCAAAGTCAAATGCATCATGCATGCATCATGCTTTTGCATGCAACCAGGAACAGCTATTGCTTGCAAGAAAAAAAAGATGATTAAATTCCTATCAGAAAAGGACTCTAAAAGATAGGATGGGAAATGCAAATGTATGAAGTAATGCACCTGGGTAAGCTTGGCACAGAAATAGCTTTACATCTCTCCGTGTGTGAAAGGTGCAACCTCCTGAATTTGCAGGATGCTCCAGTTGCTGCTAATTAAAAACACAAGAGGCACCTCACATTCACTGCTGAGGAGAGGTTGTACCCCAGTGYATCCAGGAGAAAAACAGGCTGCTTACTCTGAAGCCCCACTGTGATATTTTTGATAATTTTGATATTTTTTTTATAAGATATTTTTGATAAGCTCAAACTGTGGGCCTGTGAGTAAGACAGGATGATGAGAAATGATCAGCAAAGAGAATAAACCAGTCTAATGCACACTGCTGCTTTTGGGGACATGACGGGGAAGAACTCCACCTTGTTTGAACAAAGAGTGGCTGGTAATGGGGTTGCTGGATAGTGTCCGTGCCTGCAGGGCAGCCAGGTCTGGAAGGCTCCTTGTTCCACAGCAGCAAGAGGCAAAGTTGGGTCTCACCAAGTCTGCAGGTTCTCAGTTTGCAAAGTCTCAATGTGGGGTTCCAAAAGGGGCTGCATTGGTACAGGCGGGTGCAATAACGCTTTAATCTACTCCCTACCACAAGGCTTCTTAATGATCTTGGGTAGTTTACTCCACAGATTTTATAGGTCGTCTCCATTCCAAGCATCGTGCAGTTTGACCAGACAGTGATCTTTTCACATGATGGATAATATCCATTTACAAAAAAAAAAAAAAAAAAAAGAGTCCTATGAGTCGTGGGGAAAAAATGTTTCTTGAAGAAAGAGAAGAAAAAAACTGTTGGAAAAGATGACTATGGGTCAAGCTAAATCTGCTAAATCTAGCAAACTCCTACTGTTTCTAGGGCGTGCAATCGTATGCACAGAAATAGCTTCTTTAGCACTTCAGTTCAGCCTATATTCAGGATTCAATACTAGACTTATAAATGTCAGTTGTTAGAAAGGGAACAGATGTAACTCTTCCTAGCTGATTAACATCCCTGACATCTGGAACAGAGGATGGAGTAAACAGAGAAAAGAGAGGATTTCCTGTTGGGACTTGGCTTTTGAGTGCCAACCACGAAGCTACAGCAATTCTGGCCTTGACGGTGCCATCATTCCACCTTATAAACAGCCTTAGGGAAGCTGCTAAACAAAGAATTGGACACTAAACACTGAATCYCTAGACAAAACCTCAGATATTCGCTGTATGCCTGCTTGATACCTGTGTAAATGCAGGAGCCCTTGATGTCAAGAGCTGCACAATAGTCTCTTCARTTCTGGGGATTAAGTCCTCAAGCTTCCTGAATTGAAGATCATTGACGATTTTGTCCTGTTCCCTTCAGTGTWTAGGATTAGGTGGAAACTAACTCCTTTGTTGGGACTCAAGTAGTGCTTCTTTTCACTCTTACAACCTCTAGAAAAGGTTAGAAAAGGACAACATTTATGCCTCCCACCTCTGGACTAAATTGACGATGGCACTTAGCAAGGAAACCTTGTGAAAAGGTTTCTATTGAGAGAGGGAGAGAAGAGAGCGAGTCAAGAGGCTGCTTCATCTGAAGCTCAGAGAAGGATTCCTGAAGTAGCCACTCTTCAGTTATCTGTATGTGGATGACCGAAGCTGTGGCTTAACCAGAGACCCCTTGCTCTTAGTGCTAGTGGTGTGGCCCACACACTATAGCATGGTCCACCCTTCATATAAGGCCCTGCCACACTCGTTGCTGTTTGCAAATCACCACAGCAATCTCTACAGATTTCTCTAACATGTATTCGAAGTCCATTTTATGTATGATTTGAGCATGCCAACACTTCTACTAATCTTCAGTGAGTGAATGGGATGCAATAMCACACTTTACAGAACCTCACAATGCAAGTGGTGGAAGGGGCCACAGAAAAGGGTGGGATCAGCAGGAATACTGGACTTCAATTTTTTGCTTCAGTGTTAACCTGGGTATGCAGGCAGGTGGCTTGAACAGACTCTGCAGCTTGTACATCCCATCCCTGCCTCTTGCTTAGGCAGAACAAAAAGTCTGCTGGATCCTACAGGGTACACATGGATATTGAGAAAGTCTGTCCCCAGGGTCAGTTATTCTKGGGGGGATTTCCAGCTAGCATTCAGTAGATTCTATGAATTGAGGTTGTTTGAAGACACTCCAGTTACTTCTAATCTTTCAGGAATTTCATCAGTGTTTTCCTAAGAAGGCATCAGGAGGAAGTCTTTCTTATCTGTCCATGCAATCCTGTGGTGAAGTCTGATGTGCAAACTCAATGCTACAGAGAAGAATGGCTTTGCTAACCATCGTATGGTGCAACAACTTGCCACATCAAATGGCACATGCAGAGCATGATTTCCTATGGTTCCTTCATGTTTACTTCAAGCTTTCTGAAYGGCAGCCAAGGTAGGTGTCATAAGCCCAAAGCCTTCCTTATTTTGTAACTGGCAATATCCCAAACACAAGGAATATGGCCTTCTGACAAGTGTGTCCCTCTTTGCTCCTTCCTTTTCTATAGGGGCTGCATGATCTTACCATGTTCTCATTTTCCCAGAAATGCAGAAATAAAGAAAAGCGGAACAATATTTGCAAATCTTGTTCTGGAACTAAATACTTTCTGCCCTATTCTCATGAAATTAATAAAAAGAAGTTAGGCAGATGTTCTTGGATAAAGCCTGCTGTGTGGATAATCATTACCAGCCCTTTGTTTTTTCCTGTAGGCTATTAAAAAAAGAGGAGAGATGATCTGGTTAGTACCACAATGTTTACAGCTCTTCTGGTCAGCAGCTCCCAGAGCAGCGTCTCCAACCATCCATGTTGTCCTTTCRCACTGCTCCTCTGGCAAACTTCTTTACTGATGTGTCACTGTACTCACACCTCTGCACATGGCTAAGTCCTTGATACCTGAATGGTAGCAGGTACGGACAGCACAGAACCTCAGCTTTTTGGAGCAAAGTATTTTGTAGAGGTGCCAGAAGGAAAGGCAAAGGAAGAAAACAAAACAAAACAAACCTACTTCTGGAATCTAAGTACATAGGAGTTGCACCAGGATCCTGGTGCTCTGGTAACCAAAACACACCTCCAGTGTACCTGAGCACTTTGTCCAAGATGCCAAAGGCATCACAAGGAACTTACAATGRAGACTGAAAGTGTCATGATATTGTTGCACTACCATTACGTCTAYGGTTGAACTTAATCAAGACTTAAGGTTCTTTTCCCTTTCTTCTGCTATTGTTAGACTGAACTTTGGCAGAGGAAATACCTGGAATTAGATGTGAGCTCTCAGTGGTTGAAGAGATGCCTTCACTGATGTGGTACAGGGCCTGCAGTAGAGGGGACTGAGGACTCTGCCAATGAAAGTGATGACAAAAGAGGCTGGTGATGCAAAATGGGCACAGATGCTGCCAACTGAGTCACAGATTTTGTCTGAGTCACTAATTGGCACAAGAATCTCTCTTGGGGATGGTGTTGAGGGCAATGCCGAAGTCAAGCATAGGGTTTGAATCTTCACCCTTTTAGTCAATGAAGGCTTTGCTGCCAAAGCCACTGCCCTAAACCTATATATACAGTTAGCTTATATTCAAAGGAAAGGTCAGCCTTACAAGTTCATTGACAAGGAAGTCTACAGGCCTAACTGCTACATTTTGCCATACCAAGTGTGGACATCTATCACAGTGGAGGGCATAAGCTCAACCTAAGGGCAACATCTAGTGAATACAGGCTCCAGAGGGATGGAATATCTTTTACTGCCCTTCTTGGTTACATTGTCAATGACCAATTACAATCTCTGCACAACCACTGACTTGAATATCAAGAAGGAGATATTTCTCAAGCCAAAAGGAGCACCCGGAGAGTTTGTGAGCTCACTGACATGAGCAGTARATACTCCAGACAAGTTCAGCAAGGAGACTGTCCCCAAGAAGAGCATACACCTGCACCTTAAATTATGTACGTTGTATTAAGGTAACTTCACATTTTGGAAATCAAGCTCCTTGCCTGGACTTGTGCARGTACATTCTGTACTTGTAAAAGACACTGCATTTGGAATACAAACATCTCTCTATGTCAGAATAACATTAAGGTACAATCTTAAATCTGTCAACCAAATTTAAAAGTCTTTTCTTGTTTCATTTTGTATGGGTATTATATGGCCACAGTACAAGTGATAAAAGACTAACAGAAGATTAAAAATAATGTAATTTTCTAAAAATTTTTGTAGCTGTGTTATAACTAACACCTCGAGTTCTCAGAACTACAGTGTTAAAACAACCCAATTTGCATTATGCCTTTGAGGACATTTGATTAGTTGTGTTTCTCTCCAGTTGAACAGGATTAAAAGATTGGTATTTTTCTCTATTTTCAATAGTTAAGTGTTTGAACTACTTCCTAATTTGAGACTATTTCCTAATTTAAGCTCCAGTTGAGCAGGTAATGTTTAAAAACTCCTCTCTGCTAAGGAAGTTACAAATATAGCCCCGATTGATATAATGAAAGGGACTCCAGAGTACTTCATA
The DNA here is from genome assembly GCA_003342815.1 of Eudromia elegans. NCBI lineage: Eukaryota > Metazoa > Chordata > Aves > Tinamiformes > Tinamidae > Eudromia > Eudromia elegans. Next base: position 7,193,533 of record PTEX01000017.1, read on the forward strand.
CTTTCCTTCCTAAACTGACCTTTTGTGTTGACAACACTGAGTGTTCTTACCACCATGTGGTTTGYCCCCATGATTCCTTTAACTGCCTCACAGAACTGTAACACAAGGTAAGGACAACAGAGTTTCATCTTTAGCTTGCACGTTAGGTGCATTTTTATCAGTCTATGTTCACCAATTCATCCACAGGACATATTTTAGGTTAAACATAATAACTGTTCACTGGAAATGACCAACAGCAAGAGGAACTAATTGTAGYTATGTGGTAGTGAACTAAGTTATTTAGGGACATCCTCCTTCGAATTACAACAATTTAAGGAAGYTTTTACCTGGGAACAGCAGCATTTTACTGATGTCAGCTCTCCAAAAGCGGTCCTCTCAACCATGATAGAAGTGACAAGACCCTCATTTTCATACATATACAAACACACAGAAAGGTCAGATACATATCTGCAACAGCACTCAAAAGGACTGTGGTACTCACCTCTCTCCTTGTTACCAGCAGACTCAACAGTCCTCCAAAGAAGTASTTAAGGAAAGGTACACTAATATAGTGTTAAGGATATGCAGTAACCTATCTRTCTTCAAAAAAGCCCTACCAAATTTGTCTAGCTAAGAGTGTTTATGTTCCATGCCTGAGGGGCTCTTCCTTCACCAAACATGATCCTTGTATGACATCCAATCTCCACTCCTAAGAGTCTATGGCTAAAATAATTTGAACAATGCTATAACACTGCTAATAACCAACAACTAATAATTCCCGCAGTTAGTCATTTCACTTTTTGACAGTGACTTTTCCTTAGCCTAGATGAGGGATGYAGATTAAATGGTAAGCCACTGTTAAGACCATTTCTGAGATTGCCTTTGAATAGTTGCAATGTGAGGCAATTATTAAGAAAATAAACAAACAAAGGAAAAACTCCAAAGTCCACAATTCTACTAACACAAGGACTGGAAAGTCTGGTAAATATCTAGACAAATATTTATCAATATGATCATAAAGACCTTGATCACTGAAGAAAAATTACCTACCTGTATGGAGAATATGGGTCAAAGCACGTCTTGGTGACTTCTGTTATCTCCGGGTTACAGCATTCCCCTCCATCAAAGTTGTACCTCTCGTAATTACAATCCATGTCACACACCCCGTTCTGCTTCTTCTTGTTGAAGAGCGCGTGGCGCACGTGTCTGCAGTCCCCTCCGTCGTACCCGGTCAAGGTGTGGTTGCACTCGGGATCACAGTTCTCGTCTCCGATCTTGCTGATGTCGCAGTTAGCCAGGATGAGTCGGTGACGAAGGGAAGAGTTCTTCACCTCCAGCACCTCTAGTTCCCAGGTGATGTTGTAGCGGCTGAAAGCCTCGTTTAAGTGCTGATGCTGGAACTCAATCTGCTGCTGGCTGACAGTGGGGTTCTGGTGCTCGTCATCGTACAGGTTCACCACACGGTACCGAACGGTCTTGTTGCGGCGGAAGCTCGGGAGCTTGTTGTAGCTAGCAATTACGTCCATGTTGTCGCAGACTGTCTGTCCRCAGAGAGGAGGGTCCAAGCTGGTATCCAGCAAATAGCCATGATGATAGCTGAACTTGCTCTGAGGACTGCTGCCGTCCTTCATGGGAGACCAGGTGTTTTTCACATTCAGTAAACTGTCTTGAAGAACTAGCTGAGGTAGAGGCATGTCTTGTCTGTGAATTGCCTGGCCCATGTCCAACAAGATCTCCTTCTGAGACCGGGCTGTCCTCCAGAGGCTGAAGTGCTCTATGTAACCCCGATAGTTCTGGTTCAGGGCATTTCCTCCAACCATGAGCACCTTGCACTTCAAGGTCAGAAGACTGAAGATGCTGCCCACTTGCTCTCCGCTTGTGGCCACCTGGGCACCATTGACATAGAGTTTCATCAGGTGCCCATCATACGTGGCAGCCAGATGCACCCATTGGTTGGGGAGGTAGCTGCGATGTGCTGCAATGGTGGTAACTTTGCGAGCACGATCTGTCTTCAGGGAGAAGAAATAGCGGGGGTCTCTATTCCCCTGGTCACTGACGGTGTTAATCCCCAGGACCCATCCTCGGTCACGGGAGGTGTAAGAACATTTGTCATATAGTCCTATGTGCCCCCAAAAGARAAATATGAATAAATAAGGGTGACAGAACAAATAATGAAATTAGCCTTTAAATTTTATAAATRTTTATCTCAACACACACACACACATATAGYTGCAAATATATAATATGTATTTGTAGACATAAATGCTTGTATGTACACCTACATATGTTAGAAAGGTGGTATAYAAGAAAGCCATTAAATCACCTAGCACAAGATTGCAGGAGGTCATGTAAGACTTGCTGTTAAAGGTCAAGATCTGCTAGTGATGTGTATGAATGGGATTCCCCTTCTCTGATTAAGGACCAGAACCCTTTTGCACGTTCTTATCAGTAGAAAAGTGTACTTCACATTCCTTCTTACATGAGCCTGACCTCACTGGTTTCCAATAAGTACAATTTCAAGATGTATTCTTGCTGACCATTTCTCTCACCTCACTTTTAGGGACCTTGTATATGCCTGGACCTGATAGCTGATAAGGCACAGARGAGCACTAAGTATGATATCCAGCTACTGCACAGTATGAGAAATGCTGAGCAGCTGTAATGCTCTTGGTAGGATCAAGCACTCCATCTGACAGACTGAATGGAAGGCAATCAGTCCTCTTCAGATTGCCTTAAAATTCAAAGCCAATAAAATGTGGTAAGGAAAAGATGCACACTCTTATGATAGACATGCTGCTCAAAGTACATACAAGACCCACAAAGTGCAAGAAACACGCCTGGACACACACAGGTGTCTGAAAGTGATTCTTGCCCCCTTCCACACACATTTCGTTGGTAGAGCAATTAAACTGGTGAACCAGTTAATAACAACCTGGTGTACCACAGAGAATAAAAAGTAATGATTTCTCCCACAGAGTTCAGATCCACAGCTAAAGATCTCCCAACTGGATCTTCAGACGTTTCTGAGCAGTAGGAAGAGCTCATGTCCTTCCAAGTTTGAGACACGAGGTGTGATGAGTTAAAGACTTACATTTCCTTCTTTCAAGTCTTAATGGCCAAGGGCTGCAGCTAGACTGGAAAAATAATTGTCAGAGCCTTCAGCACCAAATGGCCTTTCTACTATCAGCACATAGAAAACAAGCCCTTCCCCAGCCTTCACTTCCAAAAGCGTAACTGAAAATCATAAATCTCTGACAGTTCAGTCTTCATGAAAAGACTAAATATCCCCTTACCTCACCCTTGCACCCTAACCCTCCCAGCACTACAACCAAATAACATCTTCTGCTTCTGACTCAGTTGCTCAACAGCCATCTGTTAACAATCACTCATTAACAGCGCAGTCTTGTCTAGTATCAACAGAGCAAAGGTTACAGGAGCATTCACTGTATTTTCCCTCCCTCTCCCAGCATCCACCTTCCCCCTCTCCTCACACCCTTCCCCTCTCCTCCTGCTAAAAAAAAGGAAAAAAAAAAAAAAAAAGTCTTCTGATGGGAAAGTTGAAAAATTTCAAACAGGCCTTTTTTCTGCATGCTGGTATTTTCCTAGGGACTCTACGCTCCCCCTTTTCCTGTTTCCTTTGGAAGAGAGATCCCAGGGTTCGGAAGGTAATGTGTTTATTCATCTGTAGGGCGCACACGGTTCAAAACCTTTTTAAGACCAGCTTCTAGTTTATATTGCTACTTCTGATCACAAGAAGGACGGGAGGAGCAACAGGGAAGGAAAAAACAAATATGGTAAAAAAAATGACATTTGCCATTTCAGCATTCATATTTACCTGAGAGATCGATGACATGAAAGCCAAAGCTATCAAAGAAATTCTGGATCCAGAGATCTCCTACCTTTTTAAAATTTTCTTTATGGAATAAACACATTTATAAACCTTTCATTTTCAGATATGAGACCCCATAATTATCTACATTTTCATGAGTCTCAAATTAAGATACCACCTAATGACAGTGAGTAGAGAGTATTGTAGCAAATGAGAAGACACCCAGCAAGACGATTTTCTCTCCCAAATGAGCTTTAAGGGGAAAAAAAGCTATAAAAATGAGATATAAAAAGTTTCCCTCCCAGGGTAGCAGGGAGTCTCCAGGAACTGTGCAAGAATGGAAACTGTTGTCACCGAGTGTGAAGAGAAATCTGAGGCTTTGACAGGAGAGAGACAAGTTTTGCTCCTCTGGGAGACAGCTATTGATCTCCCCCTGTGCCCAAAAGAACATTTAAAAATGCTCTGCATAGACAGAATGGCATCCTTACAATGCCAGATGAGGAAATGGGATGCTCCCAAATATTCTCGTTTGGAAAATGAAAATTTGGTGGGAGTCCATCCTATACAGGGAATAGCTGTTTCTACAGCTCTTATCTCTTGTTTCCAATGTGGGAAGTACTAAAGAGATAAAGTAAAAGTCTGTCATGTAAAAGCTACCTGCTATGAAACAAAGCAACTTCCCTTAAAAGGAGGCCAGTTTAATACRTGGATTATGATCTCTTATTGCAGTAAGACCGTGTGAGTTGGTGTGACACTTTTCAGTGAGGTTTTTCCCTGCCAGGAAATACTATCCTGGTGAAACGGACCAAATGTACAGAAATGTCCTAGTCCTAACAAACCTCTCAGAGAAGCTATRGGTCTTCAGCACAGCTGGGGGACCCCCAAGGGCTGCCTTGGCAGGTTTGAGTAGTAGTGTAGAAGCCAACCCCTTCTTGCAATGCTCCTGCCACCTTTGCAGCCAGGATCTGGCTCCTGCAGGCCCCACGACACACGCACGTGCAGCAGCTGCTGCACCTGCTTTTGAAGCATTGAAGATCCCTGCTGTCCAACTGAGGGCCTGGAAACCCTGGAACAGGCTGCTGTGGGCTCCTGCTCCAAGGATGTCCACCCTACTACCTTCAAGAGTTATGTTTGTGGCTTTTTGTACTGACCGGGGCTGTAATTATTCCCCCAAAGACCTAATAAGTTATTGTGCAATGAAAATACAGCTTCCAAGCCCTCATTAAAGAACATCTTCTTCTTCCTCTGAAGGGCTGCAACAGCTAGTGACTGACCTCAGCTGAACAGATGGAGCTGCTGGAGGAATACTACAGAATAGTAGCAGTTCGCCCTTGCCTTTGAGCTTTTAAACTCTGATGTGATGCAACATGTCTTGAGTTTGGCTCAAACGGCTGCCATCAATTCAGGACTAACAGGGAGCCAAAGGAGGGCAGAAAAAGAAAAAAAAATAGCGACAATAGGGACACCGCTGAACACACGAGCATGAAAGCTGCCGAACTAAARCAGTCTACTATTCCCGTTCCTTATATTTCCTGGTTTAGGGCAAAGGTCATTACGGAATCCATATGCCACATATAGGATTCTTTTCTCAAACTTTTGCTATCACAGACATCCAACTCTTGATAAAAAGACGGATGGAACACAACCCCTTCAGCAGCAAGACTTGTGTCATTTCTGAGAGGAAGGAAAAAGTAAGAAAAGGCTTGGTAAGAATCCCACACTCCCGATAACTTGCAGAGTCGTACTAGTTCTTCGTGACCTTCTTTTGCTTGCGCGCTACACCTACTTTCCCAATCCTTCACTTATTTTTGGCTTTAGACTMAGAAACCTCCGGGTAAGGGAGTGTCACTTTTCCGTTTTGTCCCCAGCACAATGAAACTAATTTCAGTTGGGGCTTTGGATGGCAKAATATGAGAATTCATTACTTCTTCTTTGACAGCTAACAAGGGCAAAACCATYGGAGTAGGGACATGGGAAATAATTGTCCGAACTTCTGAAAACTGAATAATTTGATGTTTTTACAATTTATTTCAATTTATAAAAGGTTCCATAGCCATGAGTTATTTCTTTGACATAATTAAGAACATTCTATACTACAAGAGGCCTCTTTTACCCCTAACAAGGCTGTTTTGGCACAAAATCACCCCTCACAATGGTTGACACTCCAAATTCCAAACTTTAGTTCTGACCACAACCAATGTTCACATGAAAAACATACAGATTTGAGATTCTCATTTACACAGAGAATTCTTTACAATAATGTGGTACAGGACATTTTTAGCTACTTTATGTTCCTTTACAAACCAACAGTGGTGTAAAGAGGCCTCATGTTAAATGAGACGCAGGCCAATAACTACAAAACCACAATTTGGCRAATATGGCCAAAGCTTCTGAGCCAAGAAATGGTGTGAAATAAAGCTGATGTTTGTTTTCCCCACAGCAATTAGATTAAAAAAATATGTACAAGTTTCATACAGCAGCAAACAGTTYTCCTCACTTCTGCTTGCCTTGAGTTGCTAGAAAGGGATGGAGCTAGAGCTGAATACTGACAGCTTTGAAATCTTTAGGCTGAATATGCTTAAGCCCCTTAACGCCTCTTTGTTCTGAAGCTCGAGGAATAATTTTATCTTTTATTTTAAAGCAGCAGCACTAGTTCAACTTTCCCTAAGAGTCGCTAGTAACCTCCCTTCCCCACAAAGAAACGAGTCAATSTTTAGAGAGGGTAGGAACAGCCTAAGACCGTGTGTTCACATATGCTTAGCCAAAGAGTGACTTTGAGGGGTCAAGAAGTTCCTCCTAGGATAAGTCCCGCTCCTTATCGGAAAAGTAAATTCTTAGGCATCAAAACAGTGGGGACAGCTGGAAAAATTAAACCCCAAAGGCMTCAATGCCAAAAGCCAAATATGGTAAACCAGAAACACACTGTCTTCTTAGCAAGGAAAATCTCATTATTAAGTCATTATTAAGTCMAGACCATCAGTTTTTTGGCTACTCACCCACAACTGCCCCAGTATATCACTGTTCATCACACCCGACCTCTTTCAGAAGGGTCTAACCAAGGCCAATATAAGATTTACGGCCCATTTTGCTCTCATAGATAGGGACTTCCAAAGACCTGCATTCTCTCCTGGGCCCTACACGCCGGACAGCCTTTGGCAGTAGGAGCACCACATGTAGATCAGCGGCTCAGCCTTCAGAAGAAAGACCCGAGTGAGGACGCAGGGCATCGCTCATGAGGCCGAGATTGGAATCGATGTTCATTAGGAGCAGCCRCAGAGAAACGGGACCTAAGATAGTCGCGCATCAGTAGCACTCTCTGTGGGTACACTCGGAAAGGAGAGAGRCCGAAGGAGCCCATGCGAGCTGCTCTAATCCATTTTAATATTATCAGTAACAGACTCCAGGCCTCCCTCAGTTGCCTCAGTGACGTTTCTTGCCTCTTGCTAACAGCGATCTTCCTGGTAATCAGCCCAGCCACAGAATTACCTAAGAATTTAATTCGTTATTCAGAAGACTGCTTTGCCGAGCAACGGCGAAGAAAAGGACTTGTTTTGCTTTACTTTCCGGGAGCCAAGGCCTTGGGGGAAGGGGAAGAGGGAGGTCACTGGGAGTCGGAACACATCAGGTGTGCGGCGGGGGCCGGCACGGCCTCGCGGGGCAGGCGGGAAAACAGCCCCCTTTGCACTTTGGAAAGTTGGCCCTGCCTGTTTCGCCGGGAGACTGCAACCAGAGGTGACAGGACTCCGTTATGAAAGGGGAATTTAGGTCAACAATCAAAGCTGCAGTCAGGGGGCCCAAGAAGAGGGAGCTAAAGGTTGGAGCTGGGTTTTTTTTTTTTTTTTTTCTTTAGCATGCTTTAATCGTTTAGTATCAAAGCACAGAGGAACGCTTGAAAGAGCAAATATTCTACAGGAACCTATAGAAAGCTTTTATCTGTCCAGAGGAAAATAATTAAAACCGACAGATTTGGGTTAAGTATCCCCATGTTCCATGCAATTGGTTAAGTCAGCGAAGATCCACTGGAGCAGTTCTTGAGTTCTGCACTGGATATTTCATGGTATGATGTTGAACCCAATATAGTTTCACAAAGGGGAGAAATAATCTCTCCTTTCCTTTGCTGTGATTCTCCCAGCCCCCGCTTCCTTCCACAATAGTTAAATAATTCAAAGTCCAGAGTACTTAAGGCAACATCTCTGTCTATACCATTTACTACACAGCTAAGAGGCCTCTTGAGGTCTCCCCCTGAGGCGAGGAGTGGCTCAAGTAAACCACCTGAGACTTGCTCAGGTGGCAATATACTACTTGAGTGAGGAAAAAGAGGATGTTTGCTGCTGCTATCAATCTAGCTGAATTCAGACTCGATATTATCATTTCCAAGCAATGCAAGGGATTCATACCCAAGACAGAAAGACGGAGTTCTTTGCATTCTGACATAAAAGATGCTCATCCAGTAGGAATACAGAGTCTGATATTGCCATGTCTATCTGAAGCTGAGAATTCGGCTTACGGCTCTCTACAATATCAAGATTTTATATCACTGTCATTTAGCATTACATTAAATGTATATTCCGTACAGTTTCTCAGATTCCCRTTAACACATGTGCTCAAGGAGACACCATGAAGCCTGCAAACAGCGAGGTGAGAATAGGCAAAATAACAAAACATGAATTTGCAGTGTCTGGTTAGTTATGAACATTACACAAATCCTGCCTTTCAGATAACAAAATAACGCAGGCAGGAACAGAGCAGCCGCTGGCATGGACAATCATATTAGTGGCACTTGGCTGAGCCTATTGTAGGAACAGCCCCGCGAGCAGCATATATAGAGGCCTATTGCAAACAGGTCTGCCGGGGCGGAGTTCAGGAGAAATTATTAGATTGTGGGAGATTTTAGGCAGTAAGTGGAAGCACACAATGCTGCGTAATCAGACGGCACAAAAGCCCGGCCTTTAGTCTTTGCAGTGCTCCAGCACGGTCATCTCCTGAGTGCTCCTGCTTCTGCAAGGGCTCCTTTGTATACAGTATCAGCGTAAACAAGTATTAGGGGGAAGGTTTCCTTCTTATCTGGRTCTCCCTGAGTCTTTCACAATAAGGCTGCAGAACCAGTGGAGACTGGTACTTGCTTAGCAAACTGTGGCTGTTTATGATCTAATACCCAGGTTTGGGGAGGCTTTTACATAGGCAGCAAAAAGCGCATCCGCAGCAAGGGTCAAACTTCAAGCCCCCGCTATCAAGTCTGGGAGCATAAGAACATTCCAGAAAACAAGGGTAAGGGTCTTCTATATATCTGCAAAACAGYTCATTTCTCCTACTTTTTTCTCAAGAACAAGAGTGTTTTTGGTTGAAACGTGGAAAAACACTATGTTTCTACATTATGAGGGATGATCATAATGTATGCATACATGGAGGCAGTATTAAGTTAGTATAGGTAGTCTTAATCTGGCTAGTACTTCTAAGATAAAGTTTGCATTGATCAGGACGTTCCTTTAGAGACTTAGTGGTGTATATAGGAAATACGGGAGCAGTTTCATCAACTTTTGTTCGGACAAGAATTCAATTTGGGGACTACCAGTTGTCAACATTCTTGTTGGACCCATTGATAAYAAAGCAGAGTTTGGTGTTTATGAATGCCCATTTATCCTTCAGGGGCATCCTTTAAAACAGTGGGGATGAAGAGCCTTCAGTAAGTTTGTCAGCTTGGCTAAAAGGGACTTTAGAACCTCTCAGCTTCAAGCCTTATCTATGCTCCCTGATCAGCAGAAACAGGTTACGAATTAACCCTTCTATTGTAGCCCACTCAGCGTATTCACCTTTACRGAAAGGCAGCGTGAACACCATTCTTAGTTTAAAAGCAAATGTCACAAAGCACACAAAAACACATCAAGGGGCACATATGAAGGCCATCAGCACACAATAGAAAGCCCCACACACGTGCTTACAAACAGGGCCCTAAATACAAAGGTGTGATAGCAGAAGGGATGCTCGATGCACAGACAAATGCACCCAGGAAGAGAGTCACAGGCATGGTGGAGCACACGTTACCTCTGTTTCCACACCTCCACTTCCCTGCACCTTTAGGGGAATACTAATTAACTACCAAAGCCCAACCTAGGAATTATTTACCTTTGTGCATGCTAGCTWAGGTGTGACTTCCCTCTCTAATAGTTAATGCCTGAGAGCAAACACAGGGTATCTTGGGAAGAGGTAAACACATTAGTACCACAACTTCCAGGCAATCTAAAGAATAAAGTGGTATTCCTGGGCTCCTTTTAGAAAACAGAAGAGAGAATTGATCATAAACTGGGTCAAGACAGGTCAGCGTACCTCAGAGCAGATCAGATGGCCACAGCATCCCAGGAGGAAACGCTCTCCTGGAAGGATTATTAGGGGCTCATCTGTGCCATCACACGACCCGCTGCAATACCCATCAGCTCTCTGGGAGTTCAATATGGCATTTCCTTTTAAAATCCTGCCTTTGTGCCCGACGAGCACCGTAAGTAAATCAGCTCCAGCAGCAGCCAGGCCTGTGGCCATGCTGGAAGAGTGCCAGATGTCCTGCCCTCTGGAAGCCTCTGGACGGCCAGAAACGCAGGGCAGCGAGAAGTGGAGGTCTRTGCACGAGGTTGGCTGTGGTGCTAATCACAATACATAACACGGCCCGAAAGGGGATGGGGGGAACGAGGCCATCACAAGCCTTGTTCTGCTTTCTGAACTCCCTTGTCCCTGACCTTTGCAGCAGCTTTAGGGCTGCCCTGGAAGCAGCTGAGCGGTTACTGCTCCCAGGGCTTTCCCACCCATGCACAAGGTCYGTGCGCCCGCGGGGCAGGTTAGGGCTGCACAACAAAGGAGGAAACCTCATGGCACCTAAACCAAACRTAAGGAGCAGCGAGGGAGCGGGAAAGAGAACCTGGAGAGGGGGGAGAACCTCACAACCTTCCAGGATCACAGAGATGGCCAACGTCCACATTATTACAAAAACAAAACAAAAACAAAGAATTCCATGAATGCAAACTAGGGCACCCTGTGAGAAGACTGTAAAAATCACATCATGATAGCTTAGATTTGTCTTTGTAATTGAGGGGCATTTCCACATGAAACAGTTCTGGCTGTTTATCTGGATCGGAGAACATTCTTGGGGAGGTACTTTGTGAGTGAAAACCTGAGTAGTCCCAGTGCATTTACACTGATTTTTACCATTCAAGGTCTTGGCCTCTGTGAGAATTAAATATCTTATTGCACAAATAAGCTTAGATCTTATCCAGACTCAACTATCTTATTGCATCTGGCTTTCCCATAAGACTATATCTTTTCTGTAATAATAGAAGCAACTGAGAAATACACCAACTTTAAAAGAAACTGCTTAAATCCAATACACAGAAGAGCGTGCAATAACAGCCGAGAGAGCAGAGTTGATGTGCCTGTTTTCCTGCTGTCACTTTTGAAAGGGATCCCGGCCTTCTCTAATCATGACTATTTCATGCCTCAAATTCCCCACTCCATACTCGCACACAAGTTCCAAACCCATACACAAACCACAGAGATATTTCTGCTTTCTAGGAAACATCCTGCTGAAAAAACCTGCCTCTCGAACATGATATAACTACTATAGTATGCATTCCTGATAGGCTGTAGTCACCACATAGTAACTTAAGTCTATAATTTTAGAGCTCCATTTTTCTGCTCAGTTTGAATCCAATTTCATTTGTTTGGGTATGATTTTCCCCCTGGAAATACCTGAGCTTGGTTTGCAAGCACAAATAAATAAGACATCTGAAAGAAAATTCTAACACAGATCCATGCAATGGATAAGAAACGTAGAGAAACAAAACCACACCTGCTAAACCAAAGGCTGTAGCTGAAAATTCAGCCTCTAGCTATTAAAGGACAAGATGGGACAGTGATGGGCAAACCTCCAAAAGGTCATAATTCTAGTTTGCTTTCTGTAAGCACTGCCAAAGTCAAATGCTTCTCAAAAGTAATTGACCTTCTCAAGTCTGCAGAACGGGGAGAAAAATGTAAAAGAAACAAGCTACCTTGGAACATTTTTGGCAATACAAGTGTTTATCTGAGCAGCAGGAAATATCATATGTTCAACCTTTCTCATGTTATTTCAGCCCTTCCACTTTTGGTTAAATCTGGAACCAAAGAAAGGAAGATTAACAAAGTAGACTGTACATATACTACTTTCTCTGTACCTATGCATATGTACACAAAGGCACATGGAGTTGAGGGTGCAGACTGGTACCTTCTGAGCCCTTGGTGTAAGTCTCAATTTTCGAGAAAGGTGCTCAGCTGGACATGGCTCGGATGATATGAAATCCTATCTCAAACACTAATTACTGCCACTGGATCTGAAGTAACCTAGTCCTGAGACACTGGCCAAGTTGCAAACGGAGAGCATCCAGTCTCCCTACCCTTCTGGGCTGCTGTACTGCCCAGAGGGAGACCACACAGCAAAGAGCTGACAAGCAGAAGTCACCCCAAGCTTATTCTGTGCTTCCTCATTTGCTTCTTTGTTTTTAATGCATGTCGCCTGCATTAACTTCATAGTCCTGACATTGTCAGTGATGTCCAGCTTCTGGCAGGAGACCTTATATTTGCTCCCTGAAGATCATTTTCTGGAGGCAAATTCTTGGCCTCGCTGAAATCAACAGCAGAATTCTATTGTCTTCAATAAGAAGAGATTTTGATCTTGCTCTTCAGACAAGCACAGTAGTCTTGGCAGGGAAAGGGGAAAGCAGAGCCACTGCTGAGGAAAACCTTTGGGGTAATGGWGAGAAAGCCTTCTAAATAATATCAGCAGCATCATAGGCGACTCTGAGCCAGGCAGCTTAACCAAACTGATGCCCAGGAGACCCATCAAAGATCTAGAAATGTTAAGTTGATTATAAATATCCTACCACTGTTAAGAAGAATTCGAAGAAACACTGAAAAATTGAAGTCAGTATCCTAGTGCTACCTGTACTTTGCAGCTTGGATTCAACAGTTTCTTTCAGTAGTAGCTGAAAAGTCCCCAAGTGACTTACAAGTACTCAGATGCAATATGGTGAGGACTGACTTAATTCCTCTTTGAACAAAAACATGTAATTTAGAAAAACACTGAATAATGATTTAATATGATCTAAAAGTTGCTGGTGAGGGACATTCTACCACTAAGCTTGGAAAGTTTTTTGAATGAAGGATTACTCTCATGTCTGAAAAAAAAAAAAATCACATCTCCTTTCTGTTCAGAAGTTACTTAGTTTCCATATGTATCCACTGGATTTACTTATATCCTCTTCTATTAGATTTCTACCCTCCAATTATCAGATTAACGTTCCCCAAACAYGTACTTAAAGATCACGACAGTCCAGTCACCTCTTAATCTTCTTGAACTGATTACTTTAAAACTTGTTATAAATCCCATAATGATCCTTTTTCCTTTTCTTCTCTAAATCCTCGCTTGTACGACATGACTTTTAAACCGTGCAAATGAGAAGAGGACAAAGTACTCCAGCGGTAGCAGCCACTCCAGCRTCAATACAAGGGTAACATAACCTCCCCACCACTGTTTGATACTTCCTTGTTTACATAGCCAAGGATGACTCTAAACCTTTGGCCAGAGCATCACATTAGCAGTTCACATTTATCTATCCTAACACAGGGTCACTCCTCCGCGTTCAGCTTCCAGGTGAAAGACCTTTCCCCCAGCACTCATCCCTTAAGCATGACCCCCTGCTGCCTTTCTATACGTATGACTTCACATTTGGCTTTCCTCTAATGCATACTGCTTGCATGTTCTCAATTTATGAAAACACCCAAATGAGAGTCCTGTTTTGGTCATTGTTTACCACTCCCTGAACTCTGCAACATCTGCAAATTTTATCAGCCCTGATTTTATGTTTTCTTGCAGGTTGTTGACAGAAAATATTAACTAGTAAAGAGCCAAGATTGCATTGTGCTGAATAAGAGGGAATGTGGCCAGAGCCATACTGTTCAAGCAACAGTTTTTCAGCATGGGAAAATAAATACCTGTGATACAGATGAMTACGAGCTTCCACAAGTCAAGAGAAAAAAGATGGGAGAAAGAGATAAGCAGGAGATTGGCAAGATCTGCCTCCTTCCCTCTCTTAGGCATTCCATAACCCGCGTTATCTCTCTGGAGCAGCTCGGCGCTGCAGGGACCTAACACGACCCTGGCAATGGGAGTTTCTGGCTACACATGTCTTTGTTTTGGTGTAACAGAGGGGCATTTGCCATCTAAGGTGCCACACCTGATCAGAGCCCACCCTGCTGCTGTTACCTCATGCTAACACACACCAGCTCTCTAAGGGCTGCTAAAAGCCACTATTCCCTCTTCACAGATGGAAGGGACAGGGCACTGAAGGCACCCAAGAGCAGTTGCAAAGTACTCTCAAGCAACCTGTGCACCTCCCGTCACTGCCACAGAAGAGGAGTTTAATTAGCAGAAGCAGCAGCCTGCCTTTCTCTCACAAAGCAGTTTCATCACTGCCCAAACACACACTCTTTTTCCTCTCAAAAGCATCTAATTTATTGCTGAGCGCAATTTATTGCCCTGTTCTCTTCCTGAAACAACCAGCAAAAAGGAAACCTCTACCCCCTGCAACTGCCTCTGTTTTCCCTCTGCCAGCCACGCTTCTTTTTTTCTCCCCCTTACAAAAAGCCTTGTTGTAATGCCCTTCTAATAACTTTCCCATGAAACTGGGTGCCTCTTCAAGCCTGCTCTGTCACCAGCGTTTGACAAGTATTACAGCAGCCTCACARGGCAGCCTGCGAGCTCGTCAGTGCAAAGGAGGCCATGTGTTGAACACATTGACAGCTCTCAATAAATAACATCCCTGCCGAACAGCTGGTTGCATGGCTCGGGTTTGCAAGAATGCTGTCYGCATTGCCCACTTACGTTCATCCTCCTCAATGATGCACTGAGGTTCCTGTGCATGGGGAGAGGAAATACATCACTTCCAGAGGACACCAAAGTATTTAAAAAGAAAAAGAAAAATCCGAAAACAAGTTTAGCTCCTGACTCCCAAGTTTACGGCCCATTTCAGACCTACAGTTGTGCAATTACGTGCTGATTTCTTGATATAGGCAGAAGAGATGGTCAGACTGAGGGGAGGAAGGTGAAACACGTGGGATGGTGGGAAGAAGGATCCTCGTCTCTCCCTTATCAGAAACATAGCCCCCCATTTCACTTATTGCTTGCTTAAGGCTCAGAGCACGGAAACTGTTAGAGGGAAYGTTTGCCAAACCACAGTTTGGCCATCTCCATGTGACAAAAACACACACAGTCAGGGACAGAAAGGTCCTTGTTTTTCTGCCCTGCAGTCGGTGCTTGAGGCAGGGGCAGGAGCGTGGTTCAGGGCTCAGCCTCTCGCAGCTCCCGGGACGTGTCTGATCTCCACAAGTGCAGGGGCCCCGGCCGCCCTTCCCCGACGAGATCCCAACCCCACAGAAGCTGGGTCAGAGAAGAGACCCAGACCCTGGCAGTAGCACGTTGCCTCTGCGAGATCCAGCTGCTCTTGCTTCCCACATCCCTCTCCGGCCTGCTCCACAGAGCCTGCAGGTGTTTGGATACAGCTATTTCCCAGGAAAACTGGTGGTATGCTGATGTTTAAAATAAAATAAAGAAAAACCGTAGTGTATGGCGTACAGCTGAAGAACAGCCCGGCCTGAGCATTGCCTCCAGTGACACAGAGAATGTAAACAGCCCATTTGATTAAACCATCTCTAGCAAGAGGACTTGGGGGAATTCCAGTCTTTCCTAGCTCAAAGACATGTAGAAGATACASAGGTACTCGGCAATTAATCCAGAGCTCTTCAAAGGGCAAGAATGATGTGCTCGACTYTCCTCCTAGGTGAAGCTGTTGATAGCTAGCCTGGAATTCTTGGAGGAAGCTCACCAGTATAAATCAGGTCCATTACTTCTTCCTTCTTCCCCTCTTTTTTCTTTTTGTTAATCTATCCAAGGGCACATTGATGGTGCAACAACTGATAAACTTTACCCACGCTGCAATACAGAATTCTGAGTTCTGAGAGACCACACTCGAACAGTCTTCCAGATAAGGCTATTAATTACATGCCAGAAAATATCTGTACAATAAAAGAAACCGCTCTTTCAACAACAAGCAACAGATAAGACTATTTTAAACCATCACATTTGAAGGCACAGAGATTCTGTCAGCACTAGAAACATGTTGCAATACATCTAATGTTTCAAAACTCTTAGAACTAAAAGTTGGATCGGAATTTTCTCATCTATTGAATTGGAGRGAACACCTCTACTCCAAACATCTACAGCGTCTACCTTGGGGATTGCTTCTATTGCCAAATGCTTATATGTTTTCACCCAAATCTCAAATTAAAGAGCAAAATCAGCCTGGATCTATCTACATATATATATATTTTAAAGAAGAAACAAAGTTGGTGGATTTATTTGACTTGTGAGCAAGAACTTCGGCAGGTTCATTCGAGTTAGTCTCCTTGCTTGTGTTCCTGCATAGAGYCCAGGCTGATCATTATTTTAAAATGAAGTGACTCTAGAATTTGGCTCTTTTTCCTATGTTTGCCATGATGGAGAGAAAAGAAGAAAAAAAAGACAGAGGGACATAATCATCAGAGAAATTCCTACCAGCAGATGCGTAGTAGGAAACATCCAGCAACCCTGCTGGCTCCAGCCCACAGGCTGGCCCTGACTGTATGGTTGATTTTCATTAACTGACTTTTTTTCCTCTGAACTTCCCCAGAAGGCTTTTCTTTTTCTTTTTTTTTTTATAAACAGATGAGGGGATATTATTCCTGGACATGGGACAGTACAGGAGGGGGTAAATGAGTTTAGGCCCACAAAACCGGGGAGTAGAGTTTAAAAGCGTTTGTTGCTCRAAACACAAAGAGCTCACTGTGAACATGGTATACGGACTAATTTTACAAGGTACAGGGAATACGATAGGTGTATGCAGAAAACGCTCTAAGAAGTAAAAACAACCCCCACATTGTACCAACTTTTCCCACCGTAACATTACACACCCAAATTAAACCACCTACAGCAGCAGCGGAGGTTGCAGGTTGTTCTCCATGACATCCACTTATCAGCTTGTTCATTTTCCCCATTGCCTGCACTCTATCTTGGCCTCAAATTCTCCTACATGTTCATCGGTCTGGAGCAGCCTCCCCTCACTTCCTGTCCAAAGGAGTTACTCTAGATTTACACTGGTGAGCTCAACAACAGAATCTGGCTTGTACTGCTTACCCTTCCCTCTGCCAAGTACATGTTTCAAAATCCTGTGCGTAATACATTTAGTTAACATTTGCTTTCTCTCCCAGTCCTCTTTTTCTCCCTGAACATCTCCATTCATGAGCTCCAGCGCAGAAGGCTTTCGATTCTTGCCGAGTTTACACTGCAAATAATTCCCATTAAATTATCGCTGGTGAGAGATGCAGTTTTGACCTCAGAGAGGAGGYTCCCCTGTTCTTCCACCAGCCACATGCAAGGTAAGTCTGTCGCAATGCAAGTTCAACGCAAGCACCTCAGTCATTTCAAGCACAGATGCTGCTGACCTCAGAACAAAATACAATTTGTGCGGATCGTATGATGCAGAGTTTCCCTGTTGATGCTATTGACAGAAACAGCAGTTGTTTAACTGTGAGAGCCCGGGCACCCCACGGTGATCCCTCCCCAAAACAGTCAGCTGTTACTCGGGCACTAACATGTGGTGAGCAAAGCCCTCTCTGCAGCCACTCACCTGATCCACATCTACACGGTGAACAACCTGCTTTTCCTCAATTACCACCCTGAGCTATCTGCGGCCAGATTTTCAGCACTTCAAGATGCTTAGCAGTTACAGTCTACGTGTTTTATAAGCTTAATTGATGGTAATATTAATTACAAAAAAAAAAATCAAAATATTCCAATTTAAACAATATTCTGAACCAAGAGTGTTGGGTAAGATTTGCTTTTTTCTCCCATATATGAGGTCATATACATTCCATTTTSAGAATATAATAATTTGACATTATTCAAACATAACCAGTGTGTTTGGGTCAAAGGTGTTAATTCAAGACCATTTCCAAACAGCTCATGCCCCAAATGCCAAAATGTCTCCTTCTGTCCCCTGTCCTCCATGTTGCTAGGACAKGGGGCCAGGTAGAAGATTCCAAAACCACCACTACGTGCTCAGCACCATGTACTGCAGCAACCCATCCAAGAACCATGAACAGCTACAAGGAAAACCCTGCAGGACTGAGAGTGCATTGGCTTCAGATGGAGAGGAGCTGTGATCACCACTATAAAGAGTTTAACAAAAGGCTGAGGCTGCTGGGCTCTGCTTCCATTCTGTCACCAACATGCTGCCACATCTCTGACTTATTGGAGAATCCCTCTATTCTTCAGTTTCCCATTTTTAAGGACAATGGCCACCTATACCTCAGAAACTAATCACCACCATTTGAACCTTTCTTTGAGATAGTGCTCAGGGCTACAAAGCACCACCTTACTGCGATAATAGGGAAAACCACAACAGTAGAGTGCATTAGAACAGGCRCAAAATAACCAACCTTCAACATGAAAACAAACCAGTAATGGTGAATGGCCTTTCTTTTCCATCTCTTCCCCCTGCTGTCTTAAATAAAACAAACAAAATAACCGTGATAAGAATTCTTTCCTCAATCCAATGGACTGATGTTTGTGAATATGTTTCCAAAACTAACAGCAAGAATAGGCAGTGGAGAAAATAAGGGGTAAAAAAAGGAGCCTGCAGCTTATGCACAGTGTCTGGTGCAGGGCTCTTCTCCCAATTCCATGACAACAGAAGACTCCCGGGAATCCGATGAGGGAGGGGAAGATGGGTCAGAGGAGAGAAATCCATATGGGAAAGTGATTTAAAGCAAATAAAGAGACAATAAATTAGATAAGGAAAAGAAGGAAAAACACAGCAGAAATGAGGAAGGAGAAGAGATAAAAGGGCCCTAAATATCACTCAAAAGGAGGACTCAAGGAAAGCCTACAGACCTCAGGCCTTAATCAGCAAGGAGCAGAGTGGTTTTCTTCTCTAACACATCAATTATTTTKCTTCCATGAGCTGGTATCATATCTCTTAGGAGCTCTTTCACCAGGCCAGTTCCAGATGCTTCGTGGTTTCAGTTCGCCCTCGCTCCCCTATCAGCGAGAACAACTGCTCGCTCCTTGTTTGTGTACCACTCGGATGGATATTCAACAGAACAATATCAATAATTCCTGGAAAATATGCATCAGCATATGCCAGAGTAAGCGCACAAACACACAGGCTTCTTACCCTCTGCTCCTGCAGTATTTTGCACAAAGGTTGGCTGAAGGTCTTAGCTGCCAACCCAAGGGCCACCCTTCATCTGCGAGGTGGGGACGCTACCCTCGTGTGCAGGAAGAGGAGCAGAACTTCGGAGAGCTCATGGCTAGCCACGGCACAGCCCTGCCTTGCTAGGGAGGAAGAAAACAGACCAACTCTGCCTAGCTGGAAGACGGGAAAGAAGGGGGAATCAAGGACACCGAGAATACGATAGTGATAAGAGAGCGTGGAGGGACTGGATAGAGGAGTTGCACACTTACATCACCCATCAAAACAGAAAAACGGAGACCGTGTTTTGAATAAGTGCTCATTTTAACCCTGGAAAAAAAAAGTCTGAAAGAGACAGAGGCCAAAGAGGGATTTGGATTATAGCGAAAACAACTAAAATAAACACATCCCCTTCCCCAGGCCAATTTCTCTGACGTTAAGGCTTCGTATTTTTTCTCTTCTTGCTTGGCTCCAATATCCAAAGCGAGACAGGACAGCAAAATAATGGATGTTAGTGCAAAGACCATGGAAGGATATAAGCTGCACATGATGGATTCAAAATTCTGTGAAACCAGAGCTTAAGTCAGAGTCTACCAAGGTCAATGGCATTTTCCCATGATCTTGAATAGGTTTAGGATCATATACATGCTGCCTCCGTAAATCTAACACCATGAATCCATCCTTCTTCTCACCAAGGGAAAATCTGACTCATGTTTATGTTTGTTCACATTTTTGCTATGATACATACGGTACCTACGCTTAGGTGCTGGCAACCTTATGTATGGGGAGCAGTCCTTGACTAATCAAATTGTTCTTTATGATTGCAATGAATAAACAGATCAGAATGCAAAGTTCTGGGATAGATGTTGATTCCCTTTTTAGCTCATCTTTTAGAATTTTGCTCTACTCATGTTCACAGTAAGAGCACTGTGACTTTACGCGTGGCTTTGGGGAGACCAGACTATAATAGGAACTAACGTTAAATCAAAGCAGTTTACAAGATCTGCCACTTTTGTCAGGATACGTAGGAAAATAAACAAGCTTCTTTCCTTGATCACAGGAGTTTAAATGCTCTATTGATCAGAAGGGAAAAAATCAAAGATGCTTTGGAAATCTTGTGTGTATGTGCATCTACGTTTGTATTATAGAAAATGAAGAAAAGGTTAGGGACAAGCAGAGAAAAGCAACAAGAGGTTTATTTTCCACAGAAAGATGAAACAAAGAATCACATCCAGATATCATCTAAYCTAAGGCAGGGAAATGACTTTTCTGATGCATTTTCAGAACATAAGATTTAAAGAGGTACCTATGTAACAAGGTGAWTATGTTCACTCATACTACGGTGACATGTAGGAACTCGTAGACAGACTAAGATCAGAAAAGAATGGGAAATGTTTGATCAAATATTTTTCYCAGAAAAAAAYAAATTAATCAAAACAGACTATCTRTGGGAAAGGATTGGTCTTGSCACATAYTCTAACTAAAATTTCAATRTAAGTTTCATAATTGTCAAAATGYCTGATTTAAAATACATATATAAGTRTATATAAATAAAAAGCAGCATCTTTTACTAGAAAGTATTTTTCTTTCTCATAGTTAACACTTTTCTAAAGCAATACCTTGCATTTTTAGGTTCCTAAGATATTGTCAGTCTGTCCCTCTCCCCTCTGTCCTATATCATAGCAACCACTTTTAGACCCAGCTAAAGATCTTTGGTTTATCATAAGGTACTGGGAAAGTTTCTGTGGTCTGTGCTATATCAGAACATACAAAGTGAATATTCTGTGAACGCTTGGACTAATTATCTAATATTATATCCYTCTCACTGCAGGGGACTGAATCTGGCAACCCAGGGAGTCCCTTCTATGTCTCCGCTCCTATAATTTCTATCAAAGACAAGAAAAGAAGAGCTGAACAAACAAAGGCTAAGACTGGAAGCAAAACTATTATATGAGACCATTTCAGCTGACCTCAGTCACTGAAAGGTTTATTTTTTGTTTTTTTTTCAATACATCTTTTTGGAAAAAAAAAAAGTCATTATAGTTTGCCTTTCTATTCTGGGTCAGACCAGTGTGACCAATGGAAATCTAAGGCAAAAGGGCTCAGCAAATGGTCTTGAAAGCACCTGAACACCAGGTCCTGCAGCATTTGTACCRTACAGCTCCTCAGACAGAGGTCTCGCCATGCACCTTGGCTGTGTCAGGCCTTGGGAGCCTGGCACCTTTGTCCTGGCTGGGCCAGAGGGGCCAGAAGGGATCCTAAGGCATTTCACAACCAAACTGCTGTTCTCGCATGATCTGGCCCTTTGGCCCTGCATGTAAAATAAGTTGGGCCCTTGAGACCAGGGCACTTCCTTGGATTCTGGATACCCAGTTTCCAATCCTTCACCTAAGGTATTCAAGCTCACGAGTCCAACTAACCCAAAACGAGTGCGAAACACTATGGGCTATGCTGGGAGGAAACATTTCTGACTCCAGTTGYTGTGTCCCTGAGGACACAAAACCTAATTATCAGTGAGATGAGGGAAGAAGAGAGAGACACAACTAATGGGCCCCGCTGCTTGTGTCTACTGGTGGGTTCTGATCCTTATTGTCCAGTGTTCCTGGCATAGGATCTCTCCCATCCTCMGCAAACGAACCCAAGAAGCCTGTGGGAAAAACACCACAAAGTTCCCATGCCCTCTTTCAAACGGGGAAGCACCTTGTCCTGTTATTAATCATAAAGATCAGACACCTACCTTCAAGAAGGGGTCTGGGGTCAGAGYCCCAAGCGCTGAGACGCTGAGTGAGACCTCAGGGACTGGGGATTTAAGTAAATCCCCCTCTCACGCCTGTGACCAGGGGCAGGAGTCGAGCGCCGGCCGCGCTGGGTCCCCTCCGCTGCGCGCAGCGCTCCAGGACGAGGCAGGGCCCCCACCAGCGAGAAGCCTCCTCGGRGCTGCATCTGCCTCTCAGCAGATCCGCAGGGTGCCGAGGGCTCCACGGGCTTCTCCTCGCCCCCGCTGCCCAGGCCTTCCCTCTCCGCCTCTCCAGACGTCTCGCCCAAATCCCCGCAGAGCGCCCTGTTTTCCAGGTCTCTCTCCAAACGCTGTCGCCCTCAGCCTGCTTCCTGCTTCCCGCAAGCTTTTCTAGCTGAAACAGGGGCTAGCTCGAAATAAATCAGGCCTAAATGAAACTCGGAGAGGCCAACTCAGCCTGTGAAAAATCACAGTGCCTGCAGAATAGCCATATGTTATTTAGGAATCTAAATTTGCCATCCCTCACACATAAAAAGTCTAACTTCCTTCTTTTTTATTACCGCTTTATTGATTAGAGCAGCCCACATGTAAGTGCTTTAAGGAAAAAAAGTTATCCTCACTGCCTTCTTCTGACTCCAGGCTCAAGCTTTTTACAGGAACGAGACAGATTGAAACTGAAAGCCTCAAGGAAAGAAAAATTCTTTTCCTCATTTTAGTTTCCAACTCTTGCCCCAGCTCCTGCAGGCGGAGGAAAACGAGACATTCAAATATGAACGTTCAGCAAGCGACGGGCTGCGTCCTCTCTGCGYGGTGGCCGATTTGTCATGACTTATTCAGCCTCGTAGTCATCAAGTGGCTAATCATCTGAGCCTTTCTGCGGGGAAAACCAGCCTGGATTGCTCCTGTGCTCTCCTACAGCCTTCAGGAATGGCGTTTCAGAGCCTGGGCACCCTGAAGGAGCATCAGCRCAGGCGGCTGAACCCCGACCACTTGCTGTGCCGTTGCTGCCATGAGGAGGAGCAGGGCATCGCTCACAACTGTCCCGACAGTTACGCTCCTCTCTGCATCGTGCCCATCGCCCCGGTATCTGGGCACACGCGAGCCCGTAATTAAGTGACGGATCTAGACACCGCTACCTTGGACTCAGTTGTTCCACCACCCTTCATTTTCTTCTTAAAGATCAACCCAAAAACTTCATACAGTTCAAAGACAGCAAGCTACCAAAGAAGGGAAGCTACCACATTATCTATTATTTTAATTATGCTATTATTTTAATGCTAATAAATGTCGGTGTAAAATCTATATTGGGGAGTCCTTCAAGTTCCCAAGATACCTGCTAAGAGTCTCAGCTTCTGGGGACACGACCCAGCTCACTGATTCTGCTTGACTTGTATTAATTCTGTTTCGGGCTCAATCAATTTCAGACTCAAAACCTACAGAATGAAACCAAACGAACACCAAAACTAAACGCAAGCTCTCCAACACTGCGAACAGACCTATGCAGTGCCATTTACATATCTTCATAATTGCCCAATTATTGGGCCCCTGACACAGAGGTTTCTCAGTCCGTTACATACAAGGGCTGTGGCTTTAAGTGAGCTCCACTCTGCTGATTTTGGCATTTCTTCCCCTTTGGATCCTGATGCAGTTTTACRTTCACCCAGGACCGAAGCTGGGAAAACATAGGCACTCCCTTCCATACGAAGCTTTATTAAGTTGGGATCGTGCTCTCTGTTGGCAGGCAGAGGAATAGAGACACAGAGGAGAATGAATCCGGGAGAGAAAAAAAACAAAACAAAACCAAAACACAAATAACTTTCGCTCTTCAGAGCAGGCACGCCTCCTTACTCCGGCTCCCGCTGCCCATCACTCATCGCACGCCTCCAGCTAGTAAAGAGTCAACCTCTCATTTCCCTGAAAACATGAGCTATCCCACTTCTGAGCCCTATAGAGGAAAACACACTGACAGGGACTCCGGAGGATCCTGTTTCTTAGGCTGGAATTGCATTTCCACAGTAGAAGTGAAATATCTTTGATTACAACAGAAGCAAGGTCAACGGTGCTTTGAAGCGTCTTAYTTTGCACGGCGTGCCTATTATCTAACTCCACTACGGGCTGGACCTTAACCCTTTCCCTCACGACCTGAGATGCATTTGAAGGCTCTACCCTGGCAAGGGTGCAAGCTTGCATGATTAATACCATACGTGTGCATGTGTGTATGTGCAAGAGGGATGTACTGTGCTGTGTGGTAGGCAGTGGTTGTCCAAGAACTGTGTGGCCTGGGGAGTGACCCAAGCACACGCCGCTTGAGGGCTGCCCGCACAGCACGAGTCATACGACGGGAGCTGCGCAAACGAAGCACAGCTCAGCCCTGAAAACGCTTCCGAGCTTTTGCGTAACGCACATCAACGGGTCAGACTCCTCGTTTCCCAACAGCTTTCCCTGACAAATGCCAGAACAGATATGAGTGAAGTCAAGCAGGGCAAGCGACCACACCAGTGCCAAGCAGCATGAAAGCTGGCAGGACCTGGCACCAAAGACCAGCCTATCATCAGAGACAGGGCATGGCCCAGCGCAGTGACGAACTCACTTAACGGCGCTGTAAAATTAGCCATTTATGAAAACAAATTGAACACTGCAGCAAAGGGTGACGTCAGGAGAGTTGGCTCCAGAAAGAAACAGAAACTCCTGTAGCCTAGAATAGTAGAAGAGTTCCTTTGAAACAAGGCTCAAACATAGAAGCTCGTAACTACTCAGATTCTGCACGAGGTCTTTAAAAGGCAYACAGTCTTCCCTTATAGGCAATGCTTTTGGCTCCTCTGTCACTCACAACTACTACTTAGATGCCTGCAAGGAGGGGCTGAAAGCAGCAGGCAGGAGACGCRGAGGGCAGGAGGCAGAAAGTAGATGAAGATACAGAAAGGACCCCCAAATGAGGCGTTTTCCAGTCAATCCAGCCCCCTGCCAGACGCGCACAAACACACCATTTCCCACCTCACACCTGGGATGGACGTTGGGAATGAACTCATTTCTCACACCATCAGCAAGTTTGACCCTGTCCCTGCCCTGCATTTTAACAGCCAGAAGAGCTTTCGATTTCAGTGGGGTCCCASGGACGGACGCAGCTCCAAGGGCAGAACAGGGCTCCTCAGTCCGTCACAGCCCCAAACAGTGAAAATGAGAAAGCCGAGGATTTTGGCAGCCAGAACCCTCGATTTCCTCATTGAGGGAAGTGTAATCTCTCCCTAAGCTTGCTGCAGGTCTGGGAGGCTGCAGCGTGCGGAGGATACTCCAAGTGAGTTCCTCTTGGACCTCGTCCAGGTGTTTACACACAGAGCCAAACCTGGCTCCTCTTCAAGAGTGTGTGTATTGGTGGGGGGGAAGGGGGAAGTTTAAAAATAAAATAAAATCAAAGAGTCCTCCAGAGCTGAGCAACAAGGTTTACGGTGCTAAACTGGGGCATTTATTTTCATTTTTAACAGTGGAATGTTATTTCCCTGCCTAAAATGGGTCAAGTGTTTTATAGAAGCAACGACTCAACCTCCCCCATCCAATTAAAGCATTTTACTACAAATGATCTTTGTGCGCGTGTGTCTAGATTCCCTATTGTGCCAGTAACAGGTATTGGTACAAAAGACAGACACAGCGCCTGAGGTGCTGGATTAAACATATATATATATATATATACACACACACACATATATATATAAAATTGACCAAGTGTGCTCACTGATGAGACTAATGCAAACTCCAACTCTACCTTTCCCAACTTGAAGCAGAAGCAGTTTGAGACCCAGTACTTGAGTTCAGACTGGGAAACAGAAGAGTGGAGCATGAAAAAGGGAGGGGAAATAACGCTAGTAATACTCTACTTCTATGAAATTACTCATCTGTCTGTCCTCCTATAGGCAAAAGGAAGACCAATGCGTGCCCAGCATCTGCTGCCCACCCTGASAGCCACACACCCCCCATCCGCCTCCGTAGAAGGGAGCAGAGCAGCTGGGATTGGGGAAAGTTAAGGGAACRTCCTGCTAAGTTCAGCGTAGTTTATGTTTTCCTCAGGGCAAAGCAACTTGCTYGGGAGACCACAGCCCTGTAGGTCAAGGATGGGGTAGTCAGGATTAAGGGAATCAAGGACAGGGATGTGGCAGGGGAGAGAAGGAAGAGCAGCGCGCGGCGGCTCAGGGACGGTACCACCAGGACAAGCATCTGCTGCATTCTCCTAGGAAGTGCCTCCAGTTAAAGGGAAAGGGGAAATCCTCCCTGTCTCTTTAAGGCATCCTAGGACATGGAAACTTTGTACTTTCAGGGAATCTCCTTGCCAAAAGAACTGTAAAACATGTCTTCCTCCCCCCCCCCCAACCCCATCCGTTCCCTGTTTTGATTTGTTTTCCTTTTTTAAAGGGCATTTCCATTTTCTCTGACTTCCTTCAGAGCAAAGATGGATGTGGCGTCATTTATAAGGGTTTGTAACCCTCCAAAAAGTATCCGATTTCACGACAACTTCGCTGCACTTTATCACTGAAGCAGGGAGAGGGAGGGAGGCGGCGGGAGGGAGGGGGAGAGGGAGAGAACACGGGGCAGAAAGGAGGACCCAAATTCACGATGGGCTCATAAAATCTAAATAAGAGAAGTGCAATATTCTTCATTATTGCTTGGCTCAGACGGCTTAGCCTGGTAGCTGGTTTTAGTGCTAAATGATTTTATAGAGCCATTTGACCTTACAATCATTTGTGTTACACTTGCCATTTCTAAGAGGAGACAAAAATACTCAACACATCCTCTAGCTGCAGTCTAGTCCCAGCCCTAGCTGAGTGTCAAGGGGTTGGGAACTTTCTAAACTCATTTGATTCATTTGAGGTTTCACAATAGCCAAAAGTTCCTTTATAGCTTTTTGGAAACCACACGCTAACATAGCATCTAAAAAAGGTAACAGTGAAATACACTGAAGAGCTAATAAAGTGAAGGAAATCATATAGGGACCTTACGCATGTATTTCTTTGCAGCCACACACTAGACAGATTTCTTTGCCTAAGTCAGACATGCACACAAGCTACTTTTAAATGCTGCACTTACAGTTTTCCAATCTGCGGATTAGTTAAAAACCCACCCTAAGAACTCCCTTTCTCACTTGCATCTTAATGCATGCAAACAGAAACCCAGAAACTACCTAGGACACTGCCATTTCCCTATGCAAAACTTTACATAACTTTTTCTTTGAGCACACGCTTTCAGACAGTTTGCCCAGCTCTGCTATTTCCCCAAATATACACATGTTAAATGCACTCGCACGTGTTTACACATGCAGCCATGCACTTAGGCGTGCGGCACCATACACACGTATATTTACATAGCCATAAACATATGCTGCACACACGCACGCCTACAGCAGGCTGCTCTGCCGGCGCCCGAGACGTTAAAGGGATGCTAGGGCTACCGGCACAGCAAAGTACCTACCTGCAATGACAGCCGGAGATCTCTGTCCTCCCTCAGCTTTCAGCCACACTTGCAAAGTGAAGGCATCTCTGGGCAGCTCGATATCTGCTTTCAGCCGCAGCTGATCACCTTGTCCAGTGAAATAGAGCGCCCTGCTCGGGGTAAGGGACTGCTCTTGGTGCTCTGCCTCCCGCTGTTGCCTCCTGCGGGGGACATGCCCAGGCTCCCGAGCAGCAGTGGAGCGCCTTCCTCGGGCTAACCTGGTGGCACAGGTGCCCGGGGCAGTGGAGCGGAGCTGGCGGCTCTGCCTGGTGTCCCTTCTCGCCCTGCGGGAGCGCTCGTCCATCCCACATTCGGGTCCACTGGCTAGGGCTGTACAGAGAAGCGCAAGAGGCAGCAGCAAACTCCAGAGCTGCATTTCCAATCTTCCCCCCCCTTCTCCCCTGCAAATCCTCCCGATCTGCCAGCTTTGGGCTCCTCCTTGCCTTGACTTTCTTCTCTTGTTCACCCTTCTTGGTATTTGCTCTTTTTATAACCCTTCTCAGTTGCTTTTTCTTTTCTTTTTTTCTTTTTTTCTTTCTTTCTTTTTCCTGCTTATAGAWTTTTTTTTCTCCCCTTAAAACAAATAAAAATAAAATAAATCAAAACTCCTTCTTGGTGGAAATGTATTTCTCTGTTCTTCCTCCTCTATCTGTCTTCTTCTCCTCTATTCCTCCACAGCTGGAATTCCTCTCTCTTCTTTTCTCTGCTGGATTTTCTTCCCTTTATTTTTTTTGGCCTCCTTTATAACATAAGCCACAAC